>ML281975.1:24831-45053 GCA_005239495.1 Nicotiana undulata | reverse complement strand
ACGCCACGTTACGTATTTTACGTAAGAGAAGAGAGAAAAATAACACGTGGGGTTTCACAGAGACCTCTATAGGCGTCTCTTATTTGTTATATGAAGATGATACTCTTATTTTCTGTGGAGCTGAAAGATCCCAAGTCATGTATTTGAATCTTACTCTCATGGTTTTTGAATCAGTTTTAGGACTTCACATGAACAAGTTTAAAAGCACCATTTATCCAGTAAATGAAGTCTCTAAAGTAGAAGAATTTGCTAGATTGATGTGCTGCAACGTGGGCTCATTTTCTACTTTCTATCTTGGACTACCATTGGGTGAAAATACAAGTCTCATGATATTTGGAATGGAGTAATTGAAACTTTTGAAAAGAGACTAGCTTCATGGAAGATGCAAATACTTATCTTTAGGTGGAAGAATAAGCCTGATAAACAATGTATTGGACAATATCCCAACATACTTCATGTCACTTTTTCCAATTCTAAGTGAAGTACAGAAGAAGATGGACTAGATTAGAAGATCATTTCTTTGGGAGGGAAATAGCCAAGGACATAAATTTCACCTGATTAAGTGGCATAGAGTCATCTTACCAAAGAAACTTGGGGGCTTGAGAATTAAAGATCTAGCATTGCACGACAAGAGTATGCCGATGAAATGGCACTAGAGATTCAATAGGAAGAATACTGGAATTTGGAAGGAACATAATAGAAAAATATGGAGTGCAAAATAACTGGTGTACTAGACTTAGCAACTCACCTCATGGAACAGGGTCTTAGAAGCACATCTCAAAACTATAGGGGGAATTTGATCTAAATACAAAGTTCAAGTTGGTAAATGGGTCACAATTATATTCTGGAATGACAAGTGGTTAGGGCTTATGGCTCTAAGAGATGAGTTTCCCAACCTATATAGAATAGCAAGCAATCAAGGATCCCATGTAGATCAGAACTGGAACAACAATGTGTGGGAATCTCTCTTCAGAAAAAAATATTTCAAGATTGGGAGCTGACTGAACTAATGGAGCTATACGCTAAATTAGTAGGTGTCACTACCAATACGCATGCCAGAGATAGTCTTCAATGGGGGGAATCTGACAAGGGTGATTTTACAATCAAGAAAGGATATTCTCTCTTGTGCTCCAACAAAGAATTGATTGATAACTGACCATGGAAGCTAATCTGGAGACAAAGTTACCTCCAAAAGTGATATATTTTTGTTGATTGTATAAAGCTTGTCTTACCCAAGATAATCTAAGTAATAGAGGCATCCCGACTTTAAATAGATGTTACATGTGCAGAATGAACCTCGAGAGTGTGAGACATCAATTTTTGCATTGTCCAGTAGCATCAGACATTTGGAACATGTTCCTGCCAAGTTTTGGGATAGCCTGGGTCATGCCTAGCTCCATCAGAGATGCCTATGAAAGTTGGTGCTCTTGAAAAGTTTGAAAACCCATAAAAAATACATGGTTAATGGCACATGCCTCGATCTTTTGGTGTATATGGAATGAACGATATCATAGGTGTTTGATGGGATCTCAACTTCAAATAATGCTTTTAAAGCCAAATGTTTGGTGAATTTATTTAGATGGCTTAACCAATTTCCTGTATCTAGCTATGAACAACTTCTGGAAGGTGTATGCTTTCTAGTTATAGATTAACCTTTATATCTAAGCAGTCATCTTTTTCACTTTTGTAAATTTTTGTCTCCATCTTTTTGATGCCTTTAATGAAAACTTATTACTTCACCAGAAACAAATATTTTTAGACTCGCGTTCTGGTTTGTTGTTTGGTTAGTCTTCCTTTTAGCTTTCTTTATATTCGAGTTCGCCTTGCAAATAATTATGATTAAGGGTGGCAAACGGGCTTGTCAAGTCCGATACATGACTAGTCGAATAATACAAAAAGGAATAAATTATTCGACCCGACCCACATTTATACCGATAAAAAATGGGTTAACCATCGGGTAATATGTGTCAAGAACAGAGAAAACATGAGAGAAACTATCTCAATTACTTGATTCAAATACATCAGATACATTGGTATTTATACACAAGAGAAATACGATATGAAAGGAAGTAAAATATCCTACACTAAATGTAAATCCTACAAAATACTCTTCATATATTCCACAACGAATGCTACACAATATTCTACACTAAATATAAAATATCCCTAATAATATGCCATATATTCACCATATCGAGAATATATTAATGTAGATATTCTACAATATGATATTCTACAATCTGTCCATTATGCTAACATCCCCCTCAAATTGATGATGGTGGATCGAAAAGCATGAATTTGCCTACTAGAAACTGATGACGCCGTCGTGCCATTGATTTTGTATACACATCATATATTTGTAGATCACTGGATACATGTGGAAGAGTAATAACTCTTCTATCTACAGCTTCTCTGATAGAATGATAGTCCACTTCAATATGCTTGGTTCTTTCGTTGAAATCTGAATGACACCTGTGTTATCAGCATGGAGAGGAGTAGGACTAGATTGAGGAAATCCAATTTCTGTAAGTAAACCACAAAGCCAAATAATCTCGGAGCAAGTAGTCAACATTTCTCGATATTCAGACTCCGTTTAAGATTTTGAAACACAATCTTGCTTCTTGCTCTTCCAAGATATCAAAGAATCTCCTAGAAACAAGCACCATCCCGTGACGGAGTGACAAGTATCAGGACATCCAGACCAATCAAAATCACTAAATGCATTAACCACTAGGAAAGAATAATCCACGCGTTGATATTCTTAAGAGATATTGAATGATACAACGAACTGCCACCAAAGTTGGACGATGTCATTCATACACAAATACGGGTTTGGACCGCTTAGAAGAAGATGACAAATCCTCAAAAGTAGGAAAAAGAGGAGAAATATAAGATGACTCAACATGAGTAGGAAAGAAATATTGATTCTCAAAGAAAACAACATTTCTAGAAATACAAAATTTGTCAGAACTTGGATCATAGCAAATAAACCATTTCTGCGAAGTACTATAACCCATAAAAGCACATTTAGTAGACTGAGCTAAGTTTAATGCGTTGAAAAGGAGGCAGATGCACAAAACAAACACAACCAAGTGAATGAAAATTATGATAGGGATTATGGTGATAAAAATGATAATATGGAGACTCAAGATTTAACACTTTAGATGGCAGTCTATTAATTAAATAGACATCACTAGACAAAGCTTCCACCCAGTATCTAGACGGGATATAGGATGTCACGACCCAATTTTATATTAGGCCGTGATGGCGTCCAGCACCGTTGCTAGACAAGCCGACCACGAATAACTTAATGACATTTCCATTTTTACAACTTATCTGTATAGTGATTTTCCTTAACATAGAAGATTTAATGCGAGACCGATTTAATTTAATAAGTGAAACTAGTAGGAATAATCACAATTAAACAGATAAAACCCAAAATCCATAAGTCTACTAATACATGCTAAGATCTAGTGTCACAAGTGTATGGGAAACTTAGTAGATTATACAAAAGAATGCCTATCCTACTGTCTGAAAAGGATTCGATAGAAACCAAAAATAAGAGGAAGACTCCAGAGTGCTGTTGAACGGCTCAGAAGGGGCAGCTTACCGTGGAATCTCGAATCAATCAGGGATGCGCGCCGGATGCGTATCCAGATGCACCTGCCTCAGATCCTGCACAGTTAAGTGCAGTAGTGTAGATTGAGTACATAAAATAATAGGTACCCAGTAAGTATCCAGTCTAACCTCGGAAAAGTAGTGACGAGGGGTCGACTCCGATTCTTACTAAGGGCCAACAATATGATAATATGAAAATTTAAATTAAACAAGATATGTATAAATAACAATAAAATTCAGAACATGAACTAACTAAATAATTCTTCAACATATTTAAGAACCCAAATCACTTCCTCCATTTTTAGAACAAATAGTCTCTCAGACAATGGATTTATGCCAAGTTATAAAAGAGGACTTTCAGTTCTAATATCACACACAATACCACCGAGGACGTTCAACCCGATCTAACATAAATATAAATTGTGCACTGCCAAGGGTCGAACGACGCGAACCATAGATGCATCTATTAACTTGCCGAGGCGAATGGCCCGCTCCCATGAGAGTAGTGTAAAGAATTACCCCGCTTGTGAAATATACTTGCAACGCAGTCAAATATAATATTTATCAATAGTTCATAACCCTTTTTCTTGATTCTCTTAAAAATAAGACGATTCAACTTGAGGCCTTTAGACTCATAACAATACTCAACTTAGTTCCATTTACACAATTTAGCATACGAGATCAAGTAACAGTATCTATAAAGCATGGTGTAAACCTAAAACTACCCGGACATAAACATGAATAGTTGCTACGTACGGACTCCCGTCACTTCGTGCGTACGTAGCCCCCCACATATAGCAACACATACTAATCAAGTTTGCCTATGGGGTAAATTCCCTCTTACAAGGTTAGAAAATAGACTTACCTCATCTCAAAACCTACTTCCCAATTCAAGAATGCGCTCAAACCTCTGAAATGATGCCAAACGACTTGGAACTAGCCAAACATTACATAAATTGATCAATCTATGCTCAAAAGTTCATATTCTTAGTATTAAAGTGATTACCCAACCCAAATTGCAAGATTCCTAAAATTCACCCACGGGCCCGAATTTTGATTTTTTTAAAAAGAAAGTTGTTACCCATAACTTTAAGAACATAATATATGATTTTCACTAAGTTTCATAATCATTTTCATGGTAAAATCTCATTTTTATTAAACCTTGGGTTTTTCTTTGAAACCCATGATTTATACCAATTTTCATGTTGAAATCTACCAATAATCTATGTATCAAACTGACTTTAAGGTAGAAATTACTTACCCTCAATAACCAGGTTTAAATCTCCCCCTTTTGAAGCTCTAGAATCGCCCAAGTGTGTAAAGAATGGGAGAAAAATGCCTAAGTCCCGTATTAAATGAACTGCACTGCCTCCAGCGATTTTGCACCTGCGGGGCCTTGGTTGCACCTGCGTTCTTGCACCTGCGGAAAATCCATCGCAGGTGCGCATTTTCCCATACTAGCCAAGCTCCGCATCTGCGGGCTCAAGGGAGCCCGCACCTGCGACCACTGACCTCGCACCTGCGGTCGCTCAAGTGCGCCAAAACGTCCGCACCTGCGGTGCCTGGGCTGTCTGTCATGACCCAAACTGAAGGAACATGACTAGCACCGGGGCCATACTTGTCGAGCACCAACGTACATTTTATCTAACCTTCCTTATTATATTTAAGGTCCGACGAGATCATTATAAATGGTAGATATGGATCATGAACAACAAACAATGAAAGATAGTGGAATGAACATACATAACATGGGATGACAAGATTTCCAAGAAGCTACATATAAGGTACGCGCTACCACGCTTCCATGAAAGACTATACAACAAAAATCAGCCGACAAGGCATACCAAACTTATACATGAGTCGACACTTGTCTATGAGACTCTAAAGGAGCATAAGTGTTGCAACATTTCCGGAAAAGGGCTCCGGCATACCCATAATATATATAACAAAAATTCATACCAAGACCACGTCGAGTCAGGAGAAGGGATCTCGCCAATAACCGCTGAACTGGGAAGCCTACTGTGGTGGGGTAGTTGCGTTTACCTGTCTATCAGGACCTGCAGCACGACATGCATCATCCAAAATTAAAAAGGACGTCAGTACAAATAAAGTACTGAGTATGTAAGGCAAGAAAACATAAGTAAGAACAATAATGTAAACAGGGATAGAGAATATACAACCTGTAACAACTGGGTACCTCTGAGGGCTACTGACATGAAATGCGAGATACATACATATGTATACATAAACTTTTAATACATATGCTTATGCGGGCATCAGCATCATCATAACGTACCCGGCTGTAACAGGCTCGGTAAAACGTACCCGGCCACGTGGAACTCGATAAAACCCAACCGATCAGTGGTTGCACAATAGGTGTCTTACCCGGCTGACTATAACGCGACTCGGTAGAGTAAAATAGATACATATATATAATGCATGCATGACTCATTGGGATCATGTTTTGAACCTTTCGGAGTGACGTAGGATCGATATTCTTCGTATACGTTATTAGGACTAACTCTTCATCAAGAATCTTATAAGAATCAGGAAGTACCAACAACATTGATAACATAAGAATAAGAGAAGCAACCTCAACATCAGTTGTTCCATAAGAAGGGAAACAATGTAAGTACTGCTAGCTTCTAAGAGTAGAGTATCTTTGGAAGCTCGTTCATTGCATTATGTACAATCGGAGTCGTGAAAAAGAAGGAAAGGGATAGCCTCACATACCTTGTATATATACTGCACAACCTCAAGCTATACAAATGTCACGACTCCTTAGTTTACAATAAGAGAAATGACATTGTCGTTATCGTTTAAGCGTCGCAACTATTATGTATCAACCACAACCTATTTTACGATGAAACGAAAAGCACCTCCCCTATATATATGACTTCACACAAGTCAAAAAAATCACCAAACAACCCAACATACCCCTATCACTTTATACACAAAACGAAACCATAATAGTGTCAAATAATCCGAAAATTTTACGACGAACGACCAGCAAACCACCCTTCCATTATGTGGTGTTTCTCCACACCTTTTCTCCTCTCAACTCCATAAAAACAGTAGCAAAAGAGAAAACTTAATATCAACACGAAACAACCCACAAAATGGTCCCACAAGTTCAACAACTCAAAATTAATTTTTCAGTTTACTAAAACACGTTGACTTGTCTTTTCTTTCAAAATGAGAAACACAACCAAAAGTACATAATTAAGCCTCTTATCCAATAAACCAGCCATGAATTCAACTTAAAAATAAGTTCACAACCAGCCAACCAAGTCGCAACAACAAATAACATACCACTCTTTCGAAACTCGGTAGGTCTAGTCTTTACGATCGAGTTACAACTCGCAAATGCATAGATAATGGAAGGAGAAGCATAACCTTACCTTGTATTGAGTATAACCCACGAAACCTGGTCCTTCTTCATAGAAAATCAGTTCGTCAATGCAGATACAATAAGGATAAAGAGAAACTAGCAAGTTGTCCGGGCTTTTCGGCACTAGAATCACGTCGTAACACCCGAAATACTCTAGGGTTTGTGTGAGATTTTTGGGGAGGAGTTGCAGGGGTTAAATCTGATTTTCATGGTCTGAAAGATGAGTTAATTAAGTGAGTCTATAAGCCCTTAAGTTTACCCTCTTTTCCGACTTTGGAGCTTCTAATTGTGTCCTCTCATTTTGGCAAGTAGGTGATGCACCTACTTGTCACCTATCAATATGCGCAGTCTCGCAAAAATACGAATATCTCTATTCTCCGAGATTGTATTGAGGAACGGTTTAGTGCTTTAGAAACTAGGCTCATAGATCTTCAATTTGGTGGGTAGATCACCCCGTAATTCCAAGTAAATTGGGATATAAGCTTAGTATCATTTGACCTAAAGTTTAAGTAATATTATGAACATAAGTTGCGATAACTTTTTTCGACTTTTGTTTCATAACTTGTTTGACTTCAAGCCTTTTGATACGGATATTATATGATTCAAATACTTTAAAACATGACCTCTTGAGAATATTACCACCCCTAGATTTACCCAAAAATACGGGTTACAACATCCTTGATTCCTTTAAATTCTAATACTTGTTAACCATCCTTATACACCCTTGTATCATTTAAGACCAATAGTATTAACTTCTTATCATCTAAAATATAATCTCTTCTCAAATTTACGTCGACTAACTTATGGCATGAAGCAACGTACGTGAATATGGGTTTTAACACTCTCCCCCCCCCCCCCCCCCCCCCCCCAAGGAAAATTCGTCTTCGAATGTAAGGGTTTATGGGGAGTCTAACTCATCGTGGATTCCAACGGAAATTTTCGGCCGGGTTTCCCCTATAAAATGGACACTAGCCAAACTTGCAAGCAGTTAAACCTAACGTATAGTCTTACAAGGCTATACCAAGAACTATGGATATGTACATTATCTGTATATCACCATTTTGTACCAAGTTTGTCATGACCCAAACTGGAGGATCATGACTAGCACCCGAGCCATACTTGCTGAGCACCAACGTACATTTTATCTAACCTTCCTTATTATCTTTAAGTTCCGTCGAGATCATTATAAATGGTATATATGGATCATGAACAACAAACAATGAAAGATAGATGAATGAACATACATAACATGAGATGAAAAGACTTCCAAGAAGCTACATATAAGGTACGAGCTACCACACTTCCATGAAAGACTATACAACCAAAATCAGCCGACAAGGCATACCAAACTATACATGAGTCGACACCTGTCTATGAGCCTCTAAAGGAGCATAAGTGCTGCAACATTTCCAGAACAGGGCCCCGACATACCCATAATATCGATAACAAAAATGCATACCAAGACGACGGCGAGTTAGAAGAAGGGATCTCGCCAATAACCGCTGAACTGGGAAGCCTACTGTGGTGGGGGAGTTGCGTCTACTTGTCTATCAGGACCTGCAGCACGACATGCAACATCCACAAATAAAAAGAACGTCAGTACAAATAAAGTACTGAGTATGTAAGGCAGGAAATCATAAGTAAGAACAGTAATGAAACCATGGATAGAGAATATACAACCTGTAACATCTGGGTACCTCTGAGGGCTACTGACATGAAATGCTTGATACATACATATGTATACACAAACTTTTAAAACATACGACTATGTGGGCATCATCATCATCATATCGTACCTGGTTGTAATAAGCTCGGTAAAACATACCCGGCCACGTGGATCTCGGCAAAACCCAACTGATCAGTGGTTGCACACCGGCTGACTATAGCGCGGCTCGGTATAGTAAAATAGATTCATATATATAATGCATGCATGACTCATTGGGATCATATTCTGAAACTTTCAGAGTGACGTAAGGTCGATATTCTCCGTACACGTTATTAGGACTAACTCTTCATTAAGAATCTTATAAGAATCAGGAAGTACCAACAACATTAATAACATAAGAATAAGAGAAGCAACCTTAACATCAATTGTTCCATAAGAAGGGAAAAATTGTAAGTACTGCTAGCTTCTAAGAGTAGAGTATCTTTGGAAGCTCGTTCATTGTATTATGTACAATCGGAGTCGTCAAAAAGAAGAAAAGGGATAGCCTCACATACCTTGTATATATACTGTCCAACCTCAAGCTATGCAAATGTCACGACTCCTTAGTCTACAATAAGAGAAATGACATTGTCGTTGTCGTTTAAGCGTCGTAACTATTATGTATCGAACACAACCTATTTTACGATGAAACGGACAACACCTCCCCTATATATATGACTTCACACAAGTCAAAACAATCACCAAACAGCCCAACATACCCTATCACTTCATACACAAAACGAAACCATAATATTGTCAAACAATCCGAAAATGTTACAACGAACGACCAGCAAACCACCCTTCCATTATGTGGTGTCTATCTACACCCTTTATCCTCTCAACTTCATAAAAACAGCAGCAAAATAGACAACTTAATAGCAACACGAAACAACCCACAAACGGTCCCACAAGTTTAGCAACTCAAAATTAATTTCTCAGTTTACTAAAACACGTTTCGACTTGTCTTTTCTTTCAAATTGAGAAACACAACAAAATGTACATAATTAAGACTCTTATACAATAAACCAGCCATGAATTCAACTTAAAAATAAGTTCACAACCAGCCAACCATGACTCAACAACAAACAACATACCACTCTTTCGAAACTCGCGAGGTCTAGTCTTTACGATCGAGTTACAACTCGCAAACGCATAGATAATGGAAGGAGAAGCATAACCTTACCTTGTACTGAGTATAACCCACGAAACCTGGTCCTTATTCATAAAAAATAAGTTCCTCAACGCAGATACAAGAAGTATAAAGAAAAACTAGCAAGTTGTCCGGGCTTTTCGGCACTAGAATCACGTCGTAACACCCGAAATACTCTAGGGTTTGTGTGAGATTTGTGGGGAGGAGTTGCAGGGGTTAAATCTGATTTTCATGGTCTGAAAGATGAGTTAATTAAGTGAGTTTATAAGCCCTTAAATTTACCCTCTTTGCTGACTTTGGAGCTTTTTATTGTGTCCTCTCATTTTGGCAAGTAGGTGATGCACCTACTTGTCACCTATCAATATGCGCAGTCTCGCGAAAATATGAATATCTCTATTTTCCGAGATCGTATTGAGGATAGAAATTAGGCTCATAGATCTTCAATTTGGTGGGTAGATCACCTCGTAATTCCAAGTAAATTGGGATATAATCTTAGTAACATTTGACCTAAAGTTTAAGTAATATTATGAACATAAGTTGTGACAACTTTTGTCGACTTTTGTTTCATAACTCGTTTGACTTCAAGACTTTTGATACAGATATTATATGATTCAAATACCTTAAAACACGACCTCTTGAGAATATTACCACCCCTAGGTTTACCCAAAAATACGGGTTACAACATCCTTGATTCGTTTAACTTCTAATACTTGTTAACCACCCTTATACACCCTTGTATCATTTAAGACCAATAGGATTAACTTCTTATCATCTCAATGATAATCTCTTCTCATATTTACGTCGACTAACTTATGGCATGAAACAACGTACGTGAATATGAGTTGTAACGCTGTCCTCTATCATTTTCTTATGCGGCTCATGGCTCGCACCTACGAGCTCACACATGCGGTTGGCCAACCGCAGGTGTGGGCACACCAGAATTGGTGCACCAACAGCTCTATTGAGTTTCAAACTCAACTTGCGCATCGTATGAATGGCACCCGGCGCACCCGAGGCCCCTTCCAAACATACCAACAAGTTTGGAATCCTAAAACAAACTTGCTCGAACACTCGGAATGCCCGGAACAACATTAAACTAAGAATCACACCCCAAAACCAATTGGATCAAACTTAAGAACTTCGAGTTCTTCAATTCACTTCCAATGTGCTGAAACGTACATGGACTACTCATAATGACACCAAATTTTGCGTGCAAGTCTAAAATGACATCACGGAACTATTCCCGGTCTCGGATTTCCATTTGGACCTTGATATCACCAAAACCCGCTCTAAACCAAATTTAAAGAACTTCAAGAACCAATTTTTGGTATTAGGCGCCGAAATGCTCCCGAGTCATCCAAAACCCGTTACAAACCTACGCCTAAGTCTGAAATCATCACACGAACCTATTGGAACCGTCAAATCCCGATTCCGAGATCGTTTACTCAAAATGTTGACCGAAGTCAAACTTGGCCTTTTAAGCTAACCTTAAGGAACCACGTGTTCCGACTTCCACCCGAATCCTTCCAAATCCCGAACTAACCATCCCCGAAAGACATAAAACAATAAAAGCATGTACGAGAAGTCTTATTTAGGGGAACGGGGGTTCTAGAAAGCAAAATGATCGATCGAGTCGTTACATTCTCCACCTCTTAAACAAATATTCGTCCTCGAACGGGTCTAGAATCATACCTGGAGTGCTCAATAAGTCTGGATATATGCTTCTCATGTCCTCCTCAGACTCCCAGGTCGCCTCCTCAACTGGTTGGCCCCTCAACTTGACCTTCACCGCGGAAATCCTCTTGGACCTCAACTGGCAATACTTCCTAGCAACAATAGCAACTGGTTCCTCCTCGTAACCCAATATCTCATCCAGCTGAATGGTTCTGAAGTCTAACACATGTGACAAGTCAGCGTGATACCTCCGGAGCATAGACACGTGAAATACCGGATGAACCTTTGATAGGCTTGGAGGTAAAGGAAGCTCATAAGAAACCCCCCCAACTCGCCTCAACATATCGAATGGGCCTATAAACCTGGGGCTCAGCTTGCCCTTCTTCCCGAATCTCATAATACCCTTCATCGACGAGACCTTCAAGAGAACCTTATCGCCTACCATAAACGACACATTACACGCCTTCTGATCCGCGTAACTCTTATGTATGGAATGTGTTGTGCGGAGCCGCTCCTAAATCAACTTTACCTTTTCCATGGCATCCTTCACCAAATCTGTACCGTATAACTTAGCCTCGCCGGGCTCAAATAACCCGATGGGAGAACGACACTGCCGCCCATATAAAGCCTCAAATGAAGCCATCTCTATGCTGGACTGATAGCTATTATTGTAAGCAAACTCGTCCAAAGTCAAGAACTGATCCCATTGTCCCCGAAAGTCAATCACATATGCTCTGAGCATGTCCTCAAAGATCTGAACTATTCGCTCTGACTGCCCATCAGTCTGAGGATGAAACACAGTGTTGAGATCTACACGGGTACCCAACTCACTCTGTACGGATCTCCAGAAATGCGATGTGAATTGAGGACCTCTATCTGATATGATGGAAACAGGTACACGGTTCAACCAGACTATCTCCCGAATATAAATTCGGGCAACCGGAATGAAGTGTGCCGACTTGGTCAACCTGTCAACAATGACCCAAACTGCATCAAACTTTCGCAAATCCAGCGGCAACCCAACTACAAAGTCCATAGTGATGCACTCCCACTTCCACTCGGGTATAGTCATCTGCTGGAGTAGGCCTCGTGGCTTCTGATGCTAATACTTAACCTGCGGGAAATTTAGACATCTAGCTACATACTCAAGTATGTCTTTCTTCATCCGCCGCCACCAATAATGTTGTCTCAAGTCCCGATACATCTTAGTAGCACCCATATGAATGGAGAACCGAGAACTATGCGCCTCCTCTAGAATCCTCTCTCTCAGGCCATCGACATTAGGAACACATAGACGACCTTGGAGCTGCAGAACACCATCCTCGTCAATAGAAACCTCTTTGGCACCACCCCGTAGTACCGTCTCTATGAGAACTGCCAAGTGCGGATCATCAAACTGTCGGGCCTTGATCTTCCCCAATAATGAAGACTGAGCAACAACACATGCAAGAACTCGGTTGGGATATGAAATATCCAACCTCACAAATCTGTTAGCCAAGGACTGAATGTCCAAAGCTAGTGGCCTCTCCTCTACTGAAATGAATGCCAAGCTACCCATACTTTCTGCCTTCCTGCTCAGGGTATACGCAACTACATTCGCCTTGCCCGGATGATAAAGAATAATGATGTCATAGCCTTTCAGTAACTCAAGCCATCTGCGCTGCCTCAAATTGAGATCGCTTTGCTTGAACAAGTGCTGCAAACTGCGGTGATCAATATAAACCTCACAAGGCACCCCATACAGATAATGCCTCCAGATCTTAAGAGCATGAACAATCGCGTCCAATTCCAAATCGTGCACAAGTTAATTCTTCTCATGTGGATTTAACTGACGTGAAACATAAGCAATAAATCGCCTCTCCTACATCAATACACAACCCTAGCCAACGCGTGAAGCGTCGCAATACATAATATACATCCCTGAACCGGAAGGCAACACTAGAACCGGTGTTGTAGTTAAGGTTGTATTGAGCTTTTGAAAGCTCGCCTCGCAATCATCAGACCAACAAAACTGAGCACCCTTCTGGGTCAATCTAGTCAAAGGTGCTGCAGTGGACAAAAAGCCCTCCACAAACCGGCGGTAATAACCTGCTAAACCCAAGAAACTCCTGATCTCAGTCGCCGAAGTAGGACGAGACCAACTCTGAACTGCCTCAATCTTCTTGGGATCCACCTTAATACCCTCGCCTGATACAACATGTCCCAAGAATGCTACAGAATCTAACAAAAACTCACACTTGGAGAACTTAGCATACAACTTTTGTCCCACAAATTCTAGAGCACAACTCTCAAATGTTGCTCGTGCTCCCCAGGCTGCGTGAGTAAATCAAGATGTCATCAATGAAGACAATATAAAAAAGAATCAATATAAGGCCTGAACACCTTGTTCATCAAGTCCATAAATGTCGCGGGGGCATTAGTGAAGCCAAAAGACATCACTAGAAACTCACAATGGCCATATCTAGTACGAAAAGCAGTCTTCAGAATATCTAAGTCCCGAATCTTCAACTGATGGTATCCCGATCTCAAGTCAATCTTAGAAAACACCCTAGCACCCTGCAACTGGTCAAACAAATCATCAATACGCAGCAACATGTACTTGTTCTTAATGGTGACTTTGTTCAACTGGTGGTATCAATGCACATCTGTATAGTCCTATCCTTCTTTTTCACAAATAATACTGGTGCACCCCAAGGTGATGCACTCGGTCTGACAAACCCTTTTTCTAGCAATTCCTCAAGCTGCTCCTTCAACTCCTTCAATTTTTTTGGAGCCATACGGTACGGTGGGATAGATCTTGGCTGGGTTCCTGGAGCCTAGTCAATGCAGAAACCAATTTCACGATCTGGTGGCATGCCTGGGAGGTCAGAAGGAAACACATCGGCGAACCCCGGACTACTGGCACTGAATCAATCGTCGAAGACTCTGCGTTAGCATCCCGAACATAGGATAGATAGGCCAAGAAACCCTCTTGACCATGTGACGAGCCTTCATAAAAGATATAACCCGACTAGATGTACTGACAGATGAACCCTTCCAATCCAACCTAGGCAACTCCGACATCGTTAAAGTGATAGTCTTGGCATGTCAATCAAGGATGGCGTGATGTGGAGATAACCAGTCCATGCCCAAGATTACCTCAAAGTCGGTCATATCAATTAACAAAAGGTCCGTTCTATTCTCATAACCACAAAATTTGACCACGCAGGACCGATAGATCTGATCCACAACCACAAAATCGCCCACATGAGTGGACACATAAACAGGAGTACCCAAGGACTCACGCGGAATATCCAGGAAATAAAAAAACAGAGATGATACACACAAATAAGTAGAACCTGGATCAAATAATACCAAGTCATCCTTACCGTAGACAGAAATAATACTTGTGATCACGGCATTTGAGGCCACTGCATCTGGTCTGGCTGGGAAATCATGGAATCTATCTTAAGCGCTGGCTGACTGGACTCTACCTGACTAATCAATAGCTGGTTGACCTCCCCCTTCCTGGCCTCCACTTCTAGGATGACCCCTACCCGCATGTCACCCACCTCTGGGCGGTCGGGCGGCTGGTGCTGCAATAATGGGCTGATGACCCTGTTGTACTGCCTTGCCCCAAAGTTAATCTCTTCATGTGACCCGAATCTCCACACTCGTAACAACCCCTCGGTACCATAGACTGTTGCCCTAAAGTCTGACCCTAATTGCTTGAATGCCCGCTAGGAGGACCCTGGATGGCTGGTGAGCGGTATGAACTCTTTGGCATGACGCTGAAATAGGGTTGCATCGTAGCACCCCGAGGAGGTGGTGGTGCAGAATATTTGGGCCTGCTAGGTTGACCCTTCCCAAATTGACCCCTGCCCCTAGCCGGGGCACTCCTAAACTCTCCAGAGAATTTGGTCCTCTTGTCCTGCTGAATCTGATCTCTACCCCTCTGGCGGTAGCCCTCAATCCTCCAAGCAATCTCCACTACTAGTTGATAACCAGTGCACATCTCAACCTCCCGGGCCATACTAGCCCGAAAAATGGGGTGCAGCCCCGCAACAAATATCCACACTCTCTATGCGTTTGTAGGAAGTATCATAAGTGCATGGAGAGACAACTCAAAGAATCTCGCCTCATAATCAGTCACTAGCATCTGACCCTGCTCGAGCTGCTCGAACTGACCTCGCAACTCTTCCCTCTGAGAGGGTGGAATTTACCTGTCCAAGAAAATCTATGTAAATTTATCCCAAATCATGGGAGGAGAACCCGCTAGTCTGCCAAGAATATAAGACTGCCACCACCTACTGGCCTTGCCCTCAAACTGGAAAGTAGTGAAATCCACCCCATGGGACTCCAATATCCTCATGTTGTGCAGTCTGTCCCTGCACCTGTCAATGAAGTCATGAGGATCCTCATGTCGCTCACCCCCAAATACTGGAGGGTGAAGCCTAGTCCACCTGTCCAAAAGCTTCTGCGACTCGCCGGTCGCAGCTGGTCTAGGATCAAGCACAACAGCTGCTACTGGCTGGGCTCTGGCCACGGGTAGTGTACCCGGGGTCTGATATACTGCAACTGTGTGACCATGAGCCTGAGCAGTAGGGGTTTGTGCTCCCCCTCCTGCCTAAGATATGGCTGGGTCCGCTAGAAATAAACCAGCCTGAGTCAAGGTGTCCATGAACCGCATCATACGACCCATGACCTCTTGAAAGTCCGGTGATGATAGGAAATCTACCGGGGCTGGATCTGCTGGAGGCACCTCGCCCTGGTCCTCAATGATGGGATCCTCCACTGGATCCGTTGGTGGTGCAACTGGGGTAGCTCTGGGATGCCCTCGTCCCCTACCTCAGGTCGGTGCCCTCCCTAGGCCTCTAGAAACAGGGAGGGGGGTAGCTCCTCCCAGGCCTGGAACGTCTATTGCACGTGTCCTCACAATCTGTGAGAGAATAGAAGGAAGAAACTTAGTATACCATCAACTGCACGATAGGATATGAACAAAGAGTAGTTTCCTTACATCCTATAGCATCTCGAAGATAAGTACATATGTCTCCCCACCGATCCGCAAGACTCTATTAGACCTGCCTATAACTTGTGAGACCTACATGAACCTAGAGCTCTGATACCATGTTGTCACGACCCAATTTCATATTAGGTCATGATGGCGTCCATCACCGTTGCTAGACAAGCCGACCACGAATAACTTAATGTCATTTCCATTTTTACAACTTATCCATATAATGATTTTCCTTA
This sequence comes from Nicotiana undulata, assembly GCA_005239495.1. NCBI lineage: Eukaryota > Viridiplantae > Streptophyta > Magnoliopsida > Solanales > Solanaceae > Nicotiana > Nicotiana undulata. Next base: position 28,283 of record ML281975.1, on the reverse strand, counting down.
ACTTAGAAGGTTTAACGCGAGACCGATTTAATTTAATAAGTGAAACTAGTAGAAACAATCACAATTAAACAGATAAAACCCAAAAGCCATAAGTCTACTAATACATGCCAAGATCTAGTGTCACAAGTGTATGGTCAACTTAGTAGATTATACAAAAGAATGCATATCCTACTGTTTGAAAAGGATTTGACAGAAACCAAAAATAAGAGGAAGACTCCAGAGTGGTGCTGAACGGCTCAGAAGAGGCAGCTCACCGTGGAATCTCGAATCAATCAGGGATGCGCACCGGATGCGTATCCAGATGCAACTGCCTCAGATCCTGCACAGTTAAGTGCAGAAGTGTAGAGTGAGTACATAAAACAATATGCACCCAGTAAGTATCCAGTCTAACCTCGAAGAAGTAGTGACGAGGGATCGACTCAGACACTTACTAAGGGCCAACAATACGATAATATGAAAATTCAAATTAAATAAGATATGTAGAAATAACAATAAAATTCAGAACATGAACTAACTAAACAATTCTTCAACATATTTAAGAACCAAAATCACTTCCTCCATTTTCAGAACAAATAGTCTCTCAGACAATAGATTTATGCCAAGTTATAAAATGGGACTTTCAGTTCTAATATCGCACACAATACCACCGAGGACGTTCGACCCGATCCAACATAAATATAAATCGTGCACTGCCGAGGGTTAAACGACGTGAACCATAGCTGCATCTATTAACCTGCCGAGGCGAATGGCTCGCTGCCATGAGAGTAGTGGAAATAATTGCCCTGCTCGAGGAATATACTTGCGACGCGGTCAAATATATTTTTATCAAATCCCGATTCCGAGGTCGTTTACTCAAAATGTTGATCGAAGTCAAACTTGGCCTTTTAAGCCAACCTTAAGGAACCAAGTGTTCTGATTTTCACATGAATCCTTCTAAATCCCGAACCAACCATCCTCGCAAGTCATAAAACAGTGAAAGAATGTACAGGAAGTCTTATTTAGGGGAACGGGGGTTCTAGAAAGCAAAATGACTGATCGGGTCGTTACATAAGACTCAATCAATAAAGTACGAGTTACATCTAAAAGATGACGATTTTTACGCCCAGTAACCCCATTTTGTTGTGGTGTATTTGGGCAAGAGCGTTGTGAGACGATTCCTTTCTCAAGCAAGAAATTATTGAATTCATGAGACATATATCCTCCACCAAAATCAGATCTTAATATTTTGATGCATGTAGAAAATTGAGTCTCAATGTAAGCCAAAAATGCCTTGAATATGGAAATCACCTCAAATTTGGAATGAAGAAAATACACCCATGTAAACGGCACAAAGTACTTGAAATGAGCATGAAAAATAATTGGTGAAATGCCCCAAACATCACTAATTGGTGAAATACCCCAAGCATGAATACCAAAATTAGGAAAAGGAAGAGTTTTATTTTTGCCTAATTTACAAGTAGAACAATCAAATAAAGCAGCTAAAACTGATTTTTTATTTCCCAATAAATTAGAATTTGATAAATAAGACAACACTATAGAATTTGGATGTCCTAGACGCTATGCCAAACCTCCGTTTTACTAGCTGTAGAAGTACAAGAAAAAGACAGAACACGAGGAATGGAAAAACGTATAGGAAACAATTTAGGTACCCGACACCTGCACAAGGCAACCATTACGAGAAAAAATCACATCACAATTATTATCTACCAATTGGCCAACTGAAATAAGACTAGTTGAGAGCTTTGGTGATACAAAAACATTCTTGAAAGTTTGAGTAATATCTCCAACCTTGGTAATGGGTAAATTACTACCATTCGCAATCTGAATTTTTGATGGACCATGATAGTCACATACATTTTTAGCATACTAGTTGAGTTCGTCATATGATTGGAAGCGCTAGAATCAACAAGCAAAAAATTAGATGGATTGGATTATCGTTACCTTGTAGCCCCAAAGCTGAAAAGGTTGTTGCACCATTTCAAGAACTTGTCCAACTGTTGGAGTAGAAAACCGGTTGCTAGTTCCAGTTAAAGATGAGTGATCATCAGTCGAACCATTTATCCCAGCTTGAAAAGCATTGATCTTACGATTTTGAGGACTTGTGGGACACTCTTTGATAATATGCACGTGCTGGTTACAATAATTGCAGAACTTCTTACTACATTGCTAGTAATGTGACCATATTCTTTGCAACTGTAGCATTGTGTGGTGCTCTAGCTGAAATCGTCTTGCGTTATTTTCTTGGTTGTAAACCTTTTGTAAATAATCCCACATGGCCTTTGCAGTCTTGTACGACCTGAGGTTAAGAACAATAAAAGGCTCAATTGACCCTAAAATTCATGTCATCACCCGGGCATCTTTGACCTTCCACTGACCTAACTTTGTAAGATCAGTAGGAGCGAGATCACTTCCATCTATATGGCCCCATAATTCGTTTCCCGTGACAAATAATTGAAACTGAAATTCCCAAGCAGAATAATTGTTGCCAGTGAAACGAACTCAAACTGATGTGAAGTCATGTTTTTGAATAGAGAAAATTAAAAACACAATGACACGAAAAAAATAGCTAGAATAACCAAGATCAAGACCAAGGACAAAAGCCCTAGATGCTTGGGACTACTTGTTGACGAGCAATCAAGAGAATCAAGAGATCTAAAGTTTCAATTTTTTTTGAAAGAAACCACAGATGAAAGACGCTAAGAATCAAAACTATGAAAAGAAGGCTCTAATACCATGTTAAGAATAGAGAAAGCATGAGAGAAGCTATCTCAATTACTTGATTCAAATACATCAGATACATTGGTATTTATACACAAGAGAAATAAGAGATGAAAGGAAGTAAAATATCTTACACTAAATGTAAATCCTACAAAATGTTATTCATATATTCTACAACTAATGCTACACAATATTTTACACTAAAAGTAGGATACCCCTAATAATATCTCATATATTCACCATATCGAGAATATATTAATGTTGATATTATGATATTCTACAATCTGTCCATTGTGCTAACAATATGAATATCAATATTATCCATGACTTATTGAATATTGATCTTGGGAGAATTCCTAGTCTCCCAAACTTGAGGAACCACCAATTTGAAGCTTTACAAATGTAAAAATTCATTATCGAACTCATTTTCTAATAAATAATATGGGTGAGTAACTATTTCGTTTACCCATTTTACCACCACTAATTAAGACGCATTTCAGTCGTCAAATTTTCATTTTTGGGGATAGTTGGTCTCCTATTTCAGCCCGATGCTACTTCCTTTTTTTATGTTTCCCCAGCTTGCATCATTGGCGCCAACGAACATTTACGTTATGAATCACTATATGGGATCCCAATACACACAATCGGTGGTGCACCCACGATTTTATACAAGCGGGTTGAATAAATAAAAATATTGAATAAATAAAGATATAAATTGACAATTGAGATATTGC
>ML281975.1:8824-24752 GCA_005239495.1 Nicotiana undulata | reverse complement strand
TTAAAAATAAGAATTTTCCCCCCCCCCCCCCCCCCCAACAAAAGAGATTTATGCAACACTCTTTTTCTTTTTGTTTTAGAATGCTACCACAAAATGAAAATTTTATAAAAGTTAGGTCGATACCTTTTTCTTTAAAAAAAATGTTGGGCAGACAATTTAAAAAATTTAAAACATTAATTTACTTTAACTAAATATTTAAATTTATCTATTTAATCTAATGATTTTACCTCAAAGAATTTAAACTAATAAGCTTATTTTGATGAAGTTACCTAAAAGCTTATTTTGATGAAGTTGTATTTACAAAAAAAAAAAAAGGCAACAAGAAAAAGAGATACATATAAACTAATAAAAATAAAAGTATAAGATAAGAGGACTTATAAAATAAAGAATTATATACAGTAACTCAAATAATTTAGCATAAACTAATTTTAGATTAACTAAAAAAACTATCAATTGTTTCAATTATATATTTTATCATATTTTATGTAAGAACTTTCTAGATAATTTTGGTTTCTTGAAGTAAATAGATCATATAATATAACTCTAATGTAAAAACAACAAATTTAACTAAAACAGAAAAGAAAGATTAGAAAAAGAAACACATAAAGTAGGAGAAAAATAAACTAGCTGTTGTACGTCCACATGTGAAAAATTTATGTGACAAAAATTACAGATTCAAGAACGAACAAGTAACCTATATAAAATACTAAAATTTAAAAAAATTTCAAAGAATTCCGAAATCCGCTTACAAATCAGAAGAATTCCGAAATCCGCTTACAAATCAGATCATGATATGATCAAGTGCTTTCTGGGTCGTCTCAGACCTTTGGAGATACACATACAAGGTTTGCTTGTTACTAATATAATCTAGCCCCTCTTCTTCTTTAGATCCCTTGTTTCACTACGATAGTAGTATTGATCGTGTCAAATTGTTCGACGAACCATGTTCATATGAACGGGACCCACGTGGGTCCGGCGTATTATATCGTTATCGGGTTAGGAAAACAGTCGGATTCGTATGCATGTCTTGCACGTCCCATCTGATCTTTACATATAAAATTCAGAGAGCGAAAGAGAAGCTAAATAATACACACACAAAAAAGAAGAGGACAAATAAACAAAGTGACGAGGAAAAACTAAATCCATGTTCTTATTCACAAAAGCAAAGACAAGTCTAACACGACAAGGAAGCAAACAGTAGATGAACAAAGCAATAAAAACTCCAAAATGAATCTACAGCTTGATGCAAATTAAATAACAGGCAGCTTAGTTCTAAGCAAATCCCATGATCATGTCATTGCCAAAGCTCCTAATAACTTCTGGTATTTTCATCACAATCTCCTTCTCTCTCCCTCTCTCCTCTCTTTCTTCCTCCTCCTCTCTCGGATCCATCGGCTCTGTCGGAGCAACGGACGCTGACGGCAAAATAACAGCTTCACGCTGAGCATCCAATATTCTCCTAAGCCTCTCTTCGCTAATACCAAATGCAGCTGCAAATTCAGGTCCTCTCATGCTTTGTAGTAATGAATTCTGACCTACCAAGAACTGTGGCCTGTTCTTTTTTGCTGTTGTTGTGAAACCGAAGAACTCGAATGGTCCGGTTCTTGATGCAATTTGACAGAAGGGGAAGTACCTTGGCACCCAAAATACATCTCCTTCGTTTACTCTAGAGTTCATTGCTAGTGTACCGTTTGGATACACAATTTGGATACTGCCACTTCCTCTTAACACTATCCCATATTCTGTTGCTGTTGGATTAATGTGAGGGGCCATCATAGCTCCCTACAAAAAAGGAAAAGAAAACATATATTACGTAAAAACGGTATAGTATAGTTACTTCTTCTAATGTGACAAATTACAAAAATAAGTTCATGTTATAATTGAAGGGTGCCCTGGAGCAATGGTAAGTTGTTTCCGTGTGACCTATAGGTCACGGGTTTGAGCGACTGATACTCGCCCGGAATAAATGAAGGATGCTTCGTGCATCACGCTGTCCCTTACTTATTTTTATAGAACATTGTTATAATCGGAGACTGGGAATACTAAGAAGAAAATCACACAAAAATTGCAGTAGTGTCACGTGTAGAAATCAAAATATAAAGCAATATATGAAACCCTTCATCACACTACATCTTAAAGCTTCCTTTAATCAGTCACTCTACACCAAGTCACTCTACACCAGATCAAGAGATTGTATACACACAAGTTTTTTTGTTTTTAGCATATTTGCACCGTCTCCGTCTCGGAGATAATTCAATTGAATCCTTTTCATCACACCTAGCTCAACAACGATGACCCAGTGTAGTCCCATTCCACAAATGGGGTCTGAGGATGGGTAGAAAGGTTGTTTCCGATACACCCTCGTTCATCAAACTTAGCTCCACAACTAATTATACAACTAACTATACGGGATAAAGTTTAATTAGTGATTAAACAGTCACTAGTTATACACTGGAAAAAGCTTAGTAATTTCATTAAACTAAGACACTAAACATGCACGAAACATCATGGTTAAAAAAGAATGGTGTAACGAAATTACCGCTGAAAGATTGACAAGATAGACGCCAATGTCCGCGTGCTTCAATGGAGAATAATCAGATTGATCTAAGGCCAAGCTCCACCCATAGTCATTCTTATAATCTGCTTTTCTGTCAAAGAGATTGTAGGAATCCGGACCTTTACCTTTTCGTCGGTCATCGCCTTTCCTCCCCTCTCTCCTGTTTCTTTCATTACCAAAAAGATTAGTCAAAAACTTTCTCAAAGACCATATTGGCTGCTGCTCTTTCTCCTCGTCTTCTTCTTGGCTAGCTTCTTCCTCCAAATGCACAATTCTCTTTAGGTGTTCAAGTTTCTGGTGTTGTTCTAGGTTCAAGAATGCAGCCCATATGCTTGGTGTAGGAGAATGTGTAGTGTTCAGGTATACAATTGCACCTGAATATTGTCTTGTCAAGATCTCACTCACTTCTGCTGTAGATACCTGTCATTAGTCATGAGAGTTAAATCTAGGATTCAAATTCTATGGGTTCAACTTTTAAGGTTCTTACTATTGAACCCATTATATCCTAAAGTTACGCATTGCGATTTCAGCGATTTTTTGTACATAAATTTTTGCTCCAAATTTTTGCTCCGTGTTGAAAGTTATGGGTTATGGGTTCAATAGAACCCGGTATTACAGATCAACATCCGCCCCCGCCTGGTAAGGGATCTTGATTTAACTACTTTAGTTTTACTCCTTTATATAAAGGGATTTAAGTTATATGCATGAGACTGCAAATTGTCAAAATCGTCTGTCAATTTTAACATGCGATAGCAAGTTATCATTTTTATAAAATTACAAATTAATGCTTATCAAGAAGCTAAACTAATATGTGACCTGATTGTGTAAATGTTTTGTGTAGTACTTAAAATCCTAGTTAAGAAGAATTAACTTAAATAATAGTTAATGTATAATGTATATTCTATGTATATTGGCAAAAAAGTGAACATTGAATCTAGTCGGCTAACGACCCCTTAAAGATATCATGATATGTTTACTTCAAGAGTTCTCATAACTTACATTGAATGCTGTCGATAATGTCAGAGTGTCGAAACCAGCAAGTACAGATGTTGGATACATTCCACCACCAATGAAGAAAGACTGCAAAAAATGGTCAACTGTAACTCAACAATTCAACAGCCAAAAGAAAATCTCTCTCAAAAAAAGATCTATTTTTGCTGAATTTTACAAGAAATAGGTTAGATGCAAAAGGGGTACCTGGAAACCATGCCATCCTAAGCTGCTAGAGGTGCTAATGCTGCAAATGATGTGAAGTCTCTGTCCCTCAGCTGGATTAACAAGATAGAAAGCAGAGCCAGCTCGAATGCTGTACACATCTCCTTCCTTCAATCGCCTTTCTGTAAAATCATCTTTGTAGATGTGCCCAATTCTAGTTTCCCCTGCATTGTCAACAAACTTAGTTCATTTCTCCAAAGATTTTTATTTTAGTTATATAAACAATCATACATGAACAAAGGGCAGCCCGCTCCCGGGGTTCGGTTCGGAAAGGGCCAAACCACAACGGTCAATTGAGACAATTTCCACAGCTCGAACCAGGGGTGTATTTCCTAAATGCCCAAAAGCATAGCTGAGGGGTCAAGGGGTTCAAAACCATTACGAGGTCATTGGTTTCAAACCATTCCCGGACGCTACAATCTCTTCGCCACCGGCTCGAACCGTGACCGAGACCTCTTGGTATCCATGCAACTTCACGCGTTACGCCAAGGCTCCCCTCAAAAAAGGAGTCTTGGCCCAAGACTAAGAGACTAAGTGTGTGATGATAAGGACAAATATCACGGGTTCAAGCTGAGAAAACAACTTAACCAATACATTAAATCTTGAATCCACCTCTATAAAGAGAGATTAAGGGGCGGATACATCTTGCCAAAATACGGGGTCCTCCAAACAATAAACAATGTATGTGTTCGAAAAGTTCACCTAAATATCTATAAATGTTTTAATGTGAACTCTGTTAAAAATTTAATTGAGGATGTTGCAGCAATCCAAATCCCGCATCCGCCTCTGATCCGATTTCCTTTTTTTTTTATACAAGAAGCATAAAAAAGAAGAAGCAAAAAGCTGAAAACTTTACCTCTACGAACAAAGAGTGTGAGATGAGAATCAAGATACTGAGGGATAAAAAGACTGTTAGGTTCCATGGTAATAAAACCAATATGCATTGGACTTTGAAACATAGAAATCCCACCACCAAATCCACCTCTCACCACTCTCATAACACCAGCATCAGTCCTCACTATTTCCTTTGAATCATGCAACAAAAACCATTCACTTTCACTTTCCTCTTCTCCTTCCACCTCTTTCCCTCTTCTGTCATATTCATAACCACTAACACAAGCCACAAGAACAGAAGAAAAAACCAGCAATAAGATCAAAAGAGTCTTTCTGTTTCCCATTTTCCTTTTATTTATCACTTGCCAAGAAAGTTAATTCTTTGTTTTCTCAAAATGGTGTAGGGAAATGTAGAGAAATGAAGCAGTTTATGTAGAGGGAAGAGAAAGGTTATAGGGAAACAGGTGTCATGCATGCAAGAATTGAAGGATTTGTTGGCGTATTGTGGTATAGACACAAATGATTTGAGAGTTAAATGTGAGATAAATTTGGTGTCAACTTAAGACAAAGTCTTTTGCTTGCTGCTTTTTTCTTCCTCCCATCTGTTAGCAAACTTGGAACTGTTGTCACGAGTTCTACATAAAACACTGCATCAATTGAGCCCTCTTGATGTTATAACAGAAAAAACTCTCTGTAAAAGTCCTGTGTTTTCTGAATATTTTTTAATATTATAGTAAATTATTATTACAGAAAATATATATTATAATAAAATATAATATTTTAATCCAAAATACCTTAGCGAAATGTTGTTTCGCAAAAGTTATCCATTATGTACATTTTGTTGTCATATACATACTTCAAAAATGTTGCATAAATTAATATAATTAATAATTTAAATATTCCAAAACAGATTGATAAAAAAATTTACAGGAAAAAAGTATTCGACTCCCCAATTTAAGCACCTTCATATACATTAAGATGGTGTGATATTTTTGTTACAAACAACTTCATATTTTTGCATATTCATAATTCCTTTATTGATAAAATACATGTTGTTCAATTGTTAGGAATTAGAGGAGCGAGTTGATTACAAACTAAATCTCATATTCAGCCAAAACCATTGTAGAGTTACACATGGTATAACTTATAAGTATCAAACCAGCACAAGCCAAAATATTTACTCTCTCCGTTTTAATTCACGTGAACCTATTTGACTGTGCACAAAATTTAAGAAAAAATAAATTTTTTGAAATTTGCGATTCTGAACAAGTCAAAAAGGAATTCAGAATATTTTTATGATTATAAAGTTTCTTATTAAGGATAGAATTGAAAATGACGCAAAATTGTTTTTAAATATTGAACGAATCAAAAACAAAATTGATTCACCGGAAGGGAGGGAGTAGTTAGCTAATAAATTTTTATTGCTCATATTTTCTTGGGTTAATCATTCACTAGTGGGTATTCATTGGTTTAATGGTCCGATAAGGGGAAAAAACACTCCATACCAGACCCTTCTCTAAATCTATGGCTCAAAACCGACACATTCTTGTCAAAAGTAAGTATCACCTCCATCCTCATTTTATAGAAAAGAAGAAAGAGAAAATTAATATTAGAAAAGAAAATATAAACAAAAAGGTGGAGACGTACTTTAAATAATGACAAAATGGTCCCTTATATTTGGATAGGTTTAAAAACAATCTCTTAAATCTAAGTAGTTTTCTTTTTTATATTTGAATTTATTAAAAATGAGTATTTTTGTTTTTATTAAAATTTAATAAGATATGTGTAGGCATGCACAATTTATTGGATTTTAAATCTAATAAAATAACTTGGACTATATTTTAAATTCAGACCAAAGACACTTTAGGCCGGACTTGGTTCCCTTGATTGAAAGTGAAGTTAACAAACTCATTGAAACTGGCTTTATTCACAAAGTTAAATACCTAACATGGGTCTCAAGTATTGTCTCTATAAGGAAGAAGAATGGCCAGATTCGGGTGTGAGTTTACTTCAGAGATCTCAACAACGCGTGCCCAAAAGATGAATTCTCCCATCTTATTCCAGAGCTGATGATCGATGCTACTATTGGGTACGCGACAATGTCATTTATGGATGGTTCATCGGGCTATAACCAAATTTTTATGGCGCCAAAAGATGGAGAGCTTACTACATTCCCTACCCCTAAGGGTATTTATTGTTATAAGGTAATGCCTTTTGGCTTGAAGAACGCAGGTGCTACTTACCAAAGTGCTATGCAGAATATTTTTTATGATCTTCTCCACAAGAATGTCGAATGCTATGTTGATGACTTGGTGGTAAAACCAAGAAAGAAGAGCGTCCACTTGAAAGACTTGAGAATGATGTTTGAGTTGCTCCGGAGGTACCAACTTAAGATGAATCCGTTGAAATCTGCCTGCGGAGTTACTTTTGAAAAGTTCCTTGGTTTCATTGTCCGATATAGAGGGATCGAAATTGATCAAGTCAAAGTGGATGCCATTTTGAAAATGCCTGAGCCTAGGGATATTCACGAATTGAAAAGTCTGCAAGGAAAGCAAGCATACCTTAGGAGATTCATCTCAAACCTAGCTGGGAGGTGCCAAGAATTCAATCGCCTCATGAAGAAAGGCGTTCCTTTTAAGTGTGACTAAGCTTGTAGCAATGCCTTTGAAAGCATCAAAACTTACTTGATGAAGCTTCCGATTTTGGCAGCCCCTATACCTGGAAAGTCGTTGATACTATATATTTCAGCATAAGAAAGGTTTGTTGGAGTTCTGTTAGTCCAAGAAAATAATAAGGGGAAAGAAAACTCTCTTTATGTGATGACCCAAGGGGTCATTTTATGAATTTAGACTCCGTTCTAGTCATATTAGCCATAAAAAGATTAATTTTAACTACCTCAATTTGCGAACGTAAAACCGAAAAGTTTTTATGTGAAAATATAATAAATAATAATTTTTAGAATTAAAATTTTGGTTTTAGTTGACTTGAGTCAACATTTAAATTAAACGGACTCGGATCTGTATTTCGACGATCTCAGAAGGTCCGCAGTAAAATATGGGACTTGGGCGTATGCCCGGAATTGAATTCCGAGGTCCCAAGCCTTAGAAATTAATTTTTGAAAGAAATTGTTATGCTGAATTATTAATGAAATAAAGAAATGAATTAACGTTTGAAATAGTTGGTATCAGGCCTGTATTTTGGTTCCGGAGCTCGATACAAGTTTGTTATGATATTTAAGGTTTGTCTGCAAATTTTGGTGAGAATCGGAATATATTTGACGGGATTCAGACGTCTGGTTGATAAATAGTGAATTTTAAGTGTTCTTGAGAAAAACAATGAGTTTTGAGGTTTAATTCATAGTTTTACTAAGGTTGCCAGATTTTTCAGGTTAATTACGAAATTACCACTGACGGCGTATTAAAAATCTGCACCATTTGCAAATATTAAAACCTATATATCTTCTTCATTATAAGGTCAAATTGAGTGATTCAAAAGCCTAACTTGACTAGAATTTCACAAGGAATCCATTAGACATTTGGCATGAGAAACGAGTTTCAGATCATATGGCATGAGAAACGAGGCAGAATAGCTGGCAGAAAAATATATATAAAACAGACAGACTTCTTCTTCTTCAAATTTTCGAACCCCACAGCTCTTGGAACGAATTTCTTCACCAAATATCATCCCCAAGTCATAGGAAATCAATTCTAAACTTTACTCTTTCAATTACTCATTATATTTCATCACTTTTAAATCAAAAACTAAGAATTTTCATGGTAAAAATTGAGGGTTCGGGTAGAATTATGGACTTTTATAAAATCGAATCTTTACCTCGAATTGAGGTCGGATTTCGAAACTAATTGTATATTTGGGTTCGTGGGTGAATGGGTAAACGTAATTTGGTCCGAACCCCGAGTTTAGACCAAGTGGGCCTGGGGTCAGGTTTTCATTTTTTTTATATATAGAAAACTTAGAAAAAATTATAATTTTCAATAAAGTTAGTTCCTTTAGCCTTAATTAATGACATTGAGTTAATTATGATTAGATTCGAGCAAATTAGAGCAAGATTCTAAAGGAAAAACTATAATTGGGTTGTGAGTGGCCTGCGAAATTGAGGTAAGTGTTGTCTAACCTTGACTTGAGGGAATAGGAATCCCCAATTTATTTGTTATGTGTGTGGTGTATAGGTGAGGTGACGAGTATCTATGCACCACCAAATTGTCTGCTAAACATGATCACTTCCCCGTTTCCAATTTAATTGACTCATGTTTTAATTGTTCTATGTTCATTATTGTTTCTCTGACTACTAGGCCTTATTACATTGCTTTTAAATATTATTTGGCTATTTTAGAAGAGTATTGGTTGCGTGTTTGGTTCCCTTGTGGTACAGAAAGGTTGAGCAGTTTGGCCCTATTTTTGGAAATATATTTATATATTCATGTTGGTGACATTTTTGATAATATTGAGGAAGTTGTGAGAAATGCAGTTTAACTGTTTCGTGATTGTTGAGGTTCACGTGGTTAATTGGTTTCATTTGATTATTTCCAATTGTTGTTGTAAGTGTGTTAAAAGTGTTGGTTGTTCTCTTGATTTTATCATGGTACATAAAGACTGAGTTGGGTTGACAGTGTTACGGTGGTTACATATATTCTGACTAGTTTTATCGTGAGATGATATTGGTTAAAGCTTACGAGCTATATTGTTTTCTGTTTGCAATTGTTGAAATAAAAGTATTGTGAAAGGCTTGGCCTGAACTGTGAAAGTTTTTGATGAATAAACAAAATTGATTGTGATAAGGGGGTTGTGATAAGGGGGCGAAATAGATTGTGATAAGGGTGGAGAAATGATTGTGATAAGGGTGGATGATCGATTGTGAAGGGTGGAAAAATGATTGTGATAAGGGTGGACATTTATGTTTTACTTATTTTTATTACAAAGATTTGGGAATTCTTGTTTTACTCTACGGTTTTTCTCATTTATGTACACGTGGTTATTTTAAAGTAAAGTTTGGAAATTCGGAAACTTTGGTGAGATCTTGGTGATAGTTGAGGCCTGGAATAGGCGACTGAGTTATTATATTTATTGTTGCAGTTATATTTTTCTTGTTCGTATAGAATTATTTTATTGCGTTATTGTATATATTATTGTCACATGTTATATGTTGTGAATGCCCCGTTGTAGCCTCGTCATTACGTCGTCGAGGTTAGGCTCGACACTTAGTACATGTGGTCGGTTATACTGATACTACACTCTGCACTCTTTGTGCTTATCCAGGTACTAGCTAGCAGTAGAGATTTTTAGAGCAGTCATCTATTCATTTGGAGACACGAGATATATCTGTCGGCGTTCGCAGATCCCGAGAGTCTTCTCCTATTTTTATAAAAATTGTTTTATTATATTCAGAACAGTTACACTATTTCTTTCAGCCCAGTATTTGTAGTATTCTTTAGTAGTTCGTGAATTGTGACACCAGACCCTGGGGTAGTTTTCAGTTATTTATATAATTAGTTCGTGACTCGTTTTATTTAATAGTTTATTTGTTTATATTTGGAATTAATCGTTCAAAGCCACTAGATTAAGTTTATTTTTGGGAATTGTTTTATCACGTTTAATTGGCTAACTAAAGGAAATAGTTAATCGAATTCTAACATTGGCTTGCCTAGCAAGTGTGGTGTTAGGCGTCATCACGATCCCTAAGGTTGGGAATTTGGGTCGTGACACTTTACTACTTGAGCAGGATGATGAAATCAAACGAGCTGAATTATTCGCCAATTAAAAATTTGTGTTGGGCGCTAGTCTTCTCAATTCAAAAGTTGAAGCACTACTTTCAAGCTCATGTTGTTCGTCTTGTTTCTAAAGCAAATCTCATCAAGTTCGTGATGTCAAAACTTGTCCTTAGTGATTGACTAGCGAGATGGTACCTCCAATTTCAACAATTCAAGATTTTGTACATCTCTCAAAAGGATGTAAAAGGACAAGCATTAGCATATTTCTTGGCAGATCATCTGATACCTGATGACTGGGAGCTAACTGACGAACTACCTGAAGAGGACGCAATGGTCGTTGAAGTTCAACCTCCATGGAAGATGTACTTTGATGGTGTTGTGCATCGCGAAGGAGCTGGTGCTGGCGTAGTATATGTCACCTCTCAAGGCGAAGTTCTACCCTACTATTTTATGTTGAGACAACTTTGTTCCAACAATGTTGCTGAGTATCAAGCATTAATACTTGGGCTTGAAATGACTGTTGATATGAAGCAGTTGCAATTGCAAGTCTTTGGTGACTCCCATTTAGTGGTCAATTCTAGGTAGTTACGAGGTCAAGAAACATGAACTACGCCCTTATCATAATTATGTTAAGAAATTGATGGGATGGATTGGTGATGTGATTATTCAACATGTGCCTAGGAAAGAAAACAAGAAGGTTGATACTTTAGCTGCCATAACTTCATCGCTAACCATGCCTAATCAAACGTAAGTTACTATCTGCCAAAAATGGGTAGTACCGCCGCCAGATGAGGTTGAAAGTGAAGAAAATGAACTCGAGCATCTTGTCGTTATTTTTGAAATTGAGAAGAAAGAATTGAGACAGCCCATCATCGACTACCTAAGATATGGGATACTTCCAGAGAATCCGAGGAGAAGGGCTGAAATCCGTCGTCGTGCACCTCGCTTCCTTTACTACAAAGATACTCTATACAAAAGGTCATTCGAGAGAGTACTCTTGATGCTTAGGGGAAGATAAAGCAGTCCAAGTTTTGCAAGAGGCACATTCTGGGGTATGAGGGCCACACTAGTCTGGACCAAAGCTCCACTTTCATATAAAAATGATGGGATATTATTGGCCAGCGATGGTAAAAGATTGCTTGGACTACGATCGAAGATGTAAGGCTTGCAAATTCCATGCGAATTTTGTTCATCAGCCTCCTGAGATCAGGCATCGCAAATGCGAGGAAGGCAGATATGAAAAATGCGACACTTTTTATCACAAATGCGAAGAAGTCTGGCCATCTTGTCCTCGCAAATGCGATATTTTATCCGCATTTGCGAAGAGTGCCTGGGGAAGCCCATGTTCGCATATGCGAACTCCCATCCGAAATTGCGAAGACCCCAGAAGTCGCAAATTCGACATTTTAGTCGCAAATGCAAAGGCAACAGAAATTGCGAAGGTTCGCATTTGCGACACCTGCAGCCTGTTAAGTTGGGACTTAGACGGGATTTTCACCCATTTTTCAATTTTCTCGAACCCTAAACCTCCATAGGCGATTTTTCAAAGACCCAAACTTCTCCAAATCGTAGGTAAGTGATTCCTAACTAATTCCTTTCAATCTCTTGCAACTTTTAACAAGATTTCAACCTAGAATCTAGAATTTTTATGGTAGAATTAGGGATTTGTGGGGAGAACTTAGGGATTCAAAATTTGAGAATTTAGACCTCGAATTGAGGTTGGGTCCCAAAACCAATTGTATATACGGGCTCATGGGAGAATGGCTAAACGGATTTTGGTCGGAACCTCGAGTTTTGACCAAGCGGGTCCGGGGTCAATTTTTGTCTTTTGATAGGAAAACTTAGAAAAATTATAATTTTGCATTAAAGTTAGTTCCTTTAGCACTAATTAACGATATTGAACTAATTATGATTATATACGAGTGGGTTGAAGGTGAATTCTAAAGGAAAAGTTATACTTGAGTAGTGAGTGGCATGCGTAATTGAGGTAAGTATTTAGTTTAACCTTGACTTGAGGGATTAGGAATCCACGACTTAAATGCTATGTGAAATTGCATGTGTGTGGTGTATAGGTGAGGTGACAAGTACCTATGCGCCACCAAATTATCATTTTAGCATGTTCCCTTCCCCGTTTCTAATTTATTTGATTAATGTCTTAATTGTTTCATGATTATTGATACTTCCATGTCTCCTTGCTTTTGTCTACTTGTTTATTTAGATGTTGTCTAGCTTAATTGAAAGTATTAATTGTTCCTTAGCTTTATTGTGGTGTATTGATGGTTGAGCTGGTTGTCAGTGTTTTATGATACATTTCGGTTGGTTTTGTTGTGTAGTAACAATTGGTGAAGTTCTTAATAGTACATCTTTCTGTTTACACTTGTTGAGACATAAATATTATGAAAGATTTTGATTTAATTTGTGAAACCTTTATTATAAATGGTGAAATATGAATTGTCTAGTGGGAGCGGGTTGCACGCCGCAACAAGGAGCAACAATAGTGGACAAGTGGGATCGAGTTGCATGCCGCAACAAGAGGAATAAGGGTGATATATATATTGAGGAGCAATAAAGGTGGACAGGTGGGATCGGGTTGCACATCACAACAAGGAGTAATAAGGGAGAATATTTATGTTTTACTGGTTATATGATGAAGACTGGAATACTAACTATTTTATTTTGTTTTGCCCATATTTTTCTTTTATTTTTATTTAGATTGTAACTTGGAAATTTTCGTAAAGGATTGGTTATAGTTGAGATCTGGAAAGATAGTTGAGTTAATTAATTATTTACGGCAAGTTATTGTTTATTTAGTTTAGAATTTCCTTCTTGCTTTATTAAACATTGTATACATGTTATATTATAAATGCCCAATCGTAGCCTCGTCGAGGTTAGGCTCGGCACTTACCAGTACATGGGGTCGGTTGTACTGATATTGCACTATGCACTTCTTGTGCAGATCCAGGTACCGGTCAGAGTTGAGTTGGAGTAGTAGCTGATACCTTTGCACGGAGACACAAGGTAGATCTGTTGGCGTCCGTAGATTCCTGGAGTCTTCTCCATGTTATTTATCTACCATTTTATTTAATCCAAAACAGATATATATGTTCTTTTAGCCAAATACTTGTAATATTCTTTAGTAGTTCGTGAATTGTGACTCCAGACCCTGGGTAGTTAGATATTAGCATTAGTTTCGTGGTTTTGTTCCATTTATTTAATTATTATTGATATCATTTGTTGAACAATATTAGATTTCGTATTCATTTTAAACTGGTTACTTATGTTTAAATAAATTTTTAAAGGAAAACGGTTTGTTAGATTCTAACATTGGCTTGCCTAGCAAGTATGGTGTTAGGCGCCATCACGATCACGAGGGTTGGTAAGTTGGGTCGTGATAAGTTGATATCAGAGCACTAGGTTGCCTAGGTATCACAATTCACGGACAAGCTTAATAGATTCTGAGGGATCGGTGCAGAGACGATGTACTTATCTCCTAGAGGCTATAAAGTTAGGAACAAGATCACTTTATTTCTACTCTGTCGTGCGATTCTTGTTATCCCAAATACTGATTGAACTCTTTTATTCTCTCGCAAATGGAAAGAACACGTGCTTCTTCTTCCGCTGACCAACAATCAGGTCCTCCAACAGCAGCAGCTCCTACTAGGGACAGAGGCCGAGGCCATGCTAGGGGTCAAGGCAGCGGCAGGACTCAACCCATTGCTCAGGCAGCAGCTCCAGCTAGGGAGCCCCAGATAGAGATTGATGAGCGGGATCCAGCTCAGACCGTTCCAGCGGGACCAACTCAGGTCCCAGAGGGGTTTATTGCTACCCCGGTGCTTCAGGATGCTTTGGTCCGATTAGACATTTTAGTTGCATATGCGAAGGCAACAAAAATTGCGAAGGTTCGCATTTGTGATACACTTCTCGCAATTGCGACACCTGTAGCCTGTTAACTTAGGACTTATACGGGATTTTCACCCATTTTTCATTTCTCTTGAACCCTAAACCTCTATAGGCAATTTTCCAAAGACCCGAACTTCTCCAAATCGTAGGTAAGTGATTCCTAACTAATTCTTTTCAATCTCTTGCAACTTTTAACAAGATTTCAACCTATAATCTATAATTTTCATGGTAGAATTAGGGATTTTTTGGGAGAACTTAGGAATTTCAAAATTTTAGAATTTAGACCTCGAATTGAGGTCGGGTCCCAAAACCAATTGTATATCCGAGCTCGGGGGAGAATGGGTAAACGGATTTTGGTACGAACCTCGAGTTTTGACCAAGCGGGCCCGGGGTCAATTTTTTGTCTTTTGATAGGAAAACTTAGGAAAAACATAATTTTGCATTAAAGTTAGTTCCTTTAGCACTAATTAATGATATTGAACTAATTATGATTAGATACGAGTGGTTTGAAGGTGAATTCTAAAGGAAGAGTTATACTTGAGCAGTGAGTGGCCTGCGTAATTTAGGTAAGTGTTTGGTCTATCCTTGACTTGAGGGATTAGGAATCCCCGACTTAAATGCTATATATAATTGCATGTGTGTGATGTATAGGTGAGGTGACGAGTACCTATGTGCCACCAAATTATCTGTTTAGCATGTTCCCTTCCCCGTTTCCAATTTATTTGATTCCTGTCTTAAATGTTTCATGATTATTGATACTTCCATGTCTACAAGCTTTTGTCTACTTGTTTTGTTAGATGTTGTCTCTCTTAATTAAAAGTATTAATTGTTCCTTAGCTTTATTGTGGTGTATTGATGGTTGAGCTGGTTGTTAGTGTTTTATGATACATTTCGGTTGGTTTCGTTGTTTAGTAACAATTGGTGAAGTTCTTAATAGTACAACTTTCTGTTTACACTTGTTGAGATATAAATATTGTAAAAGACTTTGATTTAATTTGTGAAACCTTTATTATAAATGGTGAGATGTGAATTGTCTGGTGAGAACGGGTTGCACGCCGCAACAAGGAGCAATAAGGGTGGACAGGTGGGATCAGGTTGCACGCCGCAGCAGGAGGAATAAGGGTGATATATATATATATATATATATATATATATATATATTGAGGAGCAATAAGGGTGGACAGGTAGGATCGGTTTGCACGCCGCAACAAGGAGTAATAAGGGAGAATATTTATGTTTTACTGGTTATATGATGAAGACCGGAATACTCACTGTTTTATTTTGTTGTTCCCATATTTTGCTTTTACCATTATTTAGATTGTAACTTGGAAATTTTCGTAAGGATTGGTTGTAATTGAGATCTGGAAAGATAACTGAGTTAATTAATTATTTACGACAAGTTATTGTTTATTTAGTTTAGAATTTCCTTCTTGCTTTATTAAACATTGTATACAGGTTATATTATAAATGCCCAGTCGTAGCCTCGTCGTTAGGCTCGGCACTTACCAGTACATGGGGTCGGTTGTACTGATATTGCACTCTGCATTTCTTGTGTAGATCCAGGTACCGGCCAGAGTTGAGTTGGAGTAGTACCTGATACCTTTGCACGGAGACACGAGGTGGATCTTCTGGCGTCTGCAGATTCCCAGAGTCTTCTCCATGTTATTTATCTACCATTTTATTTAATCCAAAACAT
>ML281969.1:197939-288946 GCA_005239495.1 Nicotiana undulata | reverse complement strand
GATTCAGAGACATGTTATAGTTTTAGCAGAGTTAGATTTATTTATTCTTAGATGCTCGTGACTGTTGACTCCAGTTCCTGGGAGGTTGGCTAGACTATTATTGGGACGTTAAGACTTATTTATATTAATTATGATGTGGTTGCTTGCTTATTATTTAATTGTGAACTATTTTAATTGAACAAAAGCGTAGCAATGTGATGGTTGGCTAGCCTAGTTCCACGATAGGCGCCATCACGCCCTGTTAAGATTTGGGGTCGTGACACTAGTCTGGGACTGGAGGAGTGAAATCATTGATTATCTCGAGCACGAAAAGTTTCCCAAAGACTCCAAAGTGTCCCGGGCGCTGCATGTCAAAGCAACATGATATAGCTTCAAGAAAGGCCAACTGTATAGAAAATCTTCCCAAAGGCCCACTGGACCGATGGTTTGGGACATCCAAAGCTAACTATGTTATGCGAGAATTCCACGAAGGGATATTCGGCAATCATTCGGGCGCAGATTCCTTAGTGATGAAATTAGTAAGGGCGGGATATTATTGGCCCCGCCTGGAACAAGATGCCAAAGACTTCATACGAAAGTATGATTAGTGCCAACGCTATGCACCGCTGGTATATCAATCGGTAGAACTGTTACGTTCGGTTCTGTCCCGGTGGCCGTTCATGAAATGGGGGATGGACATTGTCGGGCCATTACCTCCAACCCCAGGAAAGGTAAGATTTCTTTTGATTTTGATTGACTATTTTTCTAAGTGGGTGGAAGCAGGTCCTTATTAGAAGATGCAAGCACAAGTGGTGGATTTCTTGTGGGAAAATATAATTTGCAGGTTCGGAATACCAAAAGAGATATCATGCAATAATGGACCATAATTTATCGGTGAGAAAGTCACAAAGTTCCTCGATGATTTTACAAAGGATCACTTCACCCTACTATCCGAGCCCAAATGAACAAGCTGAGTCAACAAACAAAGTGATTATACAAAACCTCAAGAAAAAGTTGG
The DNA here is from genome assembly GCA_005239495.1 of Nicotiana undulata. Classification (NCBI taxonomy): domain Eukaryota; kingdom Viridiplantae; phylum Streptophyta; class Magnoliopsida; order Solanales; family Solanaceae; genus Nicotiana; species Nicotiana undulata. The sequence continues at coordinate 287,949 of ML281969.1, read as the reverse complement.
AAAAGGTAATGGGTTCGAGGAATTACTCGGAGTTTTATGGGCATACCGAACAACGACCAAATCGAGCATAGGATAAACTCCTTTTTCCCTTGTGTACGGGCAGAAGCTTTAATCGTGGTGGAAGTAGGGGAACCCACCTTGAGATATATCCAAGCAGATGAAGAATCAAACAATGAAGTAATGTTAGTCAACTTGGAGCTACTCAATAATCGCAGGGACTTGGTGCATGTAAGAATGGCAGCCCAAAAGCAGAGAATGGAGCGGTATTATAATCGAAGAGCCAACCTCCGTTAATTCAAAGTTGGAGACTTGGTCCTAAGGAAAGTAACTAAAACCACCCGGGAGCTCAATGCAGGGAAGCTGGGTCCCTTATGGGAAGGCCCCTACAGGGTTTCAGCTGTCACCGGGAAAGGTTCATATGAATTATAAAACCAAGATAGAGAAAAGTTGCCCAATGACTGGAACGTGGCACACCTCAAAAGATATTATTGTTGATAAACATCACCTAAACTGAAAGTATGTGTTGCACTTTTTTTCCCTCGTCCAGTTTTTATCCCAATTGGGTTTTTCTGGCAAGGTTTTTAACGTGGCAGCAACATAAAGCATACTACGAAGAAAGCTCCAACAACAGCAATAAGACCTTTAATAGCAAGGCACACAACCAAAGATCCACTCTGGGACGCTTAGATAATCTTTTGCTCTGTTGTAAAATTCCCACCAGGAAGCTAAGTTTGCTATCAAGCAGAGGTTATCTGACCGTTCACAAGTATAGACCACTAGAGGGTTGTTAGATATTCATTCGCTTGACAACATGAATTCACGAGGGAAAGTAAAGTGTAATACCAAGTTAAGGATTATCTAGAAATTCATTAGTGGGATCCTCGAAGGTACATGGCTTCCAGTGTTTCAATTCGCATTCTTCTCATTTGAACACTGGGAGGACGATATGAGGATACGACAACAATGACTGCCACGTCGACGTGGAAGCAAAAATCGGAAACATAGTTGTATCATCAGGACCAGGGACTGCGCTACCAGTCCCGTAGAAACAAGTTGTACAAGTTAGCCACAAGTAATGGAAATTTCTTTTTTAAGAATAACAAATGCTTATGTACTTTTTTTAAATTAGAAGAAATAAAATGAAGTCCTTTTGTTTCTTATCTTGTTTCTTGTCCGAACGATGAATTAACTTTGTCATTTGAAAGTTAAACAAGTACTTCAAATGCTAGTGCCGTAATGAACATGAGACGTCCTCTTCAAGAGCACCGTAAACATAAGAGGGCCATATCTTATAAAAACCTTCACGTTAAAGGGTTGATTTTGGAAGAACTCACGCCCGGATTCAAAATGCTTTCGGAAAAAATAAACCTAGGGCTTCATATAATAAGACGCAAACAGTAAAACTTGCGCAAACTCTTAAGCAAAAAGAAGAGAATGCAAAGATTAAAACTTGCATAGATGTTCAAACGAAGAAAAGACTCAAACAATACTTGAGCAAAAAGTTGTTTTTATTTACAATAACATGCCAAAATGGCACAGATAGAAGAATTGGAAAATGAAAAGAAAAGCTAGACTGCAGCATCTCCGGAACACGAAGGAAGAGAAGTGTCTGTGTCCCCAGGGAAAGTGGATAGATCCACCGATGGCTCAACATTTTAGCCTTCGCCAGTTCAGCCTTCAACATCTTCGTCTTCAAGCTCACAGGCCTTAGCAATTTCAGCATCAAAGTTAATAATACCAGCTTTGGCCTCTTCCAAGGTTTTTCTCCTCATGTGGTACATAGCGTAAGTTTTCTCAACGACGAGGAAAGCCGCTTGGTGATTTAGTTCTTCTTTGAGTTGGGTTACCTCGGCAGTGCTTGAAATCCACAACTTCATCAAGAACTTTCCATAGCTTTCTTTTTGAAGTGCCAAAGTCATCTATATTTCCGGTGTTCTAAGTACTCGAAAGTTACCAAAATAAAGAAAATTTATGAAAGATTTAATATACAAATTATAGTTAATTTAGAAGTCCTAAAATAATAAAAAAATAATTCTACATGAAACGCAACATTTAAATACTAATATAAAAAATTTGCTCCAAGAAAAGGAACATGAAAACCCTTAATTTTTAGTTAATACTCGAACTACACAAATTTTGTATGATGAAAACATTAAATTGTAGTTTTTTTTATACAAGTATCCATCTATATAATTCGTTGCATGAAGAAGTATCACAATGTAAAATTGCATGTAGTTCAAATAGACCATAGTGAAGGACAATGAGTATTAGATATTTTTAATTATTAGAAATGTGATTTGTTGTGCGTTTATTTGTGGATTTTAATATTACAAAATTGATTTTGATGATTAAAATATATACTTATTGGATAAATAATTAGTATCTGATAACTTTATTTAGAATAACTCGTTGGAGATTAAAGCACAATAGCTAGCTGAAAAATCTCATCATGATTTTTTTATTTTTTTGCCACATACCTTAAGTAAGAACATGGATTCTTTAGCAAAAAATTAAACTTTCCATACATATCTACTCATGAACGTTGTATCACATATGATGCTTATAAATTTTTTATTATTAACAATATTCCTAAATATAAATTAAAGTTGAAAGTGAAATTTTCCTAATGTACATTGAAAGTGCTTGAAATTCTAAAACTTAAAGAAACTAAAAATCAAAGCTCTAAATACTAGGGCAATTAATTAAATGACTATTCCTAACTAGTAAAAAATTAATTAAATGATTATTCCTAAATATTAGAAAAGTAATTAAATGACTATTTTGTCTAATGTGAAATATATTGTAAAGAGGTAAAAAAGGCAACAACATCTCATTCAGGTCGTTCGTGATTTTAATATAGTATAGAAATAGATTAATTACGGTTTGTACAATTGCTTTAAATACTATAGTTCTTTTTGACGATTTTGATATAATTGTTGCGACTTGTTAACTAAGATATTCTAAAATTATTTAAGAAAAATAGTTATTAAAAATATTATGAGAAATTTCAAGAAAAATTAGTTCTTAAATTTGAACAATTTGACTTATATTGAAATTAGAAAAATTTGATGATTGTATGCAAATTTACTTTTACTTTTACTTTTACTTATATACTATTAATAAGCGAGAATGAGAGGAGCTTCCGGTTCAAGTGAATTTCCGAAAAAATCCATAGAATTTTACTTTATTCCATTTTTGTCCATGTTTTCTATTAGCACCGCCATCTTATACAAAAGCCCAATACCTGTGAATTCATATGGACAATTAAAGTAGAAGAAGTCCTAATCATCTGGTCATCTTCTCTCCACCGTGGTCTCTATTTTTTCTGTGTTATTTTTGGATCTACTCGATTTTCTCAGTTGCTTCTCTTGCCAGGTAAGAGCTAAAAAAATTTATTCACTGTTCAAATTGACAATTATTTGGGTCCTTTGTTGGGTTAACTCTGTTTTCACTGATGTCTGTGTGATTACTTCGTTTACGATTACTATAATTTGTAGAGTCTTATGTGCTTGAGTATAATGGGGAAAAAATTAAATCTGTGTTGATCAAACTCCAGGAGTTGATTTTGCCTTTGTTAAAGTATTGGATTTTTTCCCCTTTCGATAATGTCAAAGTGTTGGGCTTTCCTCTGTCAGGAAGTAGTAAATTAGGAGTTAACTTTTTTTTTTTCTGGGGGGCATCCATTTCAGAGATCAAGTTTGCACTAGACCTGATGCCTCAAAGTAAGTAGTATTTGAAGCACGAAACTATACTTTGATGATTTGACTATGCAACATTACCTAATAGTCTCTACGAGTCTATTTATCCAGCAGAAAGCTGTAGCATACAAGGTTTGCTGACATAAACTAACTGCTTAATCTCTAACAACAGGCCAAATACTGTGTGTATGGAATTTTAGCTTTATCAACAAAGATTTCAAGCAGAAGAGTTTACCAAGAGCTAAGTGTTAAAGATAAGCAATTCTTTAGTTTATCCTTTTTAAATATGCCCATCCAGCCCAATTACAATTGAGAAGATGACAAATGTGTATACTCATAGCCATTAGCATATGTCAAGAACGTTTTCTATAAAACCTTTTCAGGAATTACTTGAATGACATCTCAATAGTTAATATAGTATCCTTGTTGTATCCGTTGCAATATTTTGTTCACTTGTAGTACAGTAAATATCTAAAATTTCCAAGTGTGTGTCCTCATGTTGAAATTTCAACTGAGTTTCTGTATTAACATAATGATTGCAAGAAATCGATCTACCATGAAGTTGAGAAACTTTGAAGGAGTAAGCTAAGTACTCCCAAAGAAGTATAAATGTACTTTCAGTATTGCTTTGAGCATCCAAGAAGGTTATTTAAAAAGGGTACGAAGAATCATTAACTAAAAACTGCCTTTCAGATGATAAATAAAGCTGGCAAATTTTAAATGTGCTAGCTGTTAGTTATAGCATAATATGAGTTGTACTCTTCATGCAATTTTAGAACATGATTGATGATGCCTAAGTCCTGCCTCCAGATTCATTTGGACATGGAATATTGGCCTTGGTCAAGGTCAAATTTGTGGCTTAGTATGACAATGACCTAACATTGATATTTGATACAAGGCTGAACTCGAGGAAGATTGATAATGGTTACTCAATTTCAGACCTTTGCTTTTCTTTGTTTTTGTAATGTAGGGTTTGCATTAAATACACACTGTGAGGGCAACATGTGTGAGCCTGTTAAATTTGGCATCTATCCATTATATTGTTAGATGTGTATTTTAGTCAATCCTGAAATATGGAAAAAGGAGGATAGTACATGCCCCAGAAAGCAAAAGGGAACTGCACTAATATTTGGCCATAAGTTGAAATAATTGTCTCTCTATGAATTTCATGAATGATATTCTGGCAATGTTTACAGCGGTGGTAATATATTGAATAGGGCAGGGGGATTTTAGTGCTGAAATAGTGTGCATAAGGTAGACTGACATGGATGAGAAGGATTTGTCTGCAGTTGGAAGGAAGAAAAAAAAAAGACAGATCCACCACTAGAACCTCTGTCACACTTTTTAAAATTTTACCTCACAAAGCTAATGACGCACGTTTGGTTTCTTTCTTCTTTCAACCCCACACTTGGTTTCTCTCTTCTTTTCTTTGTTGTGCGAATCTACTTTTGGTTCCTATTTTCTTTCTAATGTGAGTCTACTTTTGTTTCCTATTGCTTTCCTTGTTTGCTTCCCATCTCCCTTTTCAATTTAAGGAAACGGTGATGGTTGTGGTAGAACTCACATTTGATGTAGAAGTCCAAAAAAGAACTCACATTTGATGCAAAAAATCTACAACATTTGTTCTATTCTGACCATGACATCCACTGTGCTTACACACTACCATCCAGGATAGTTATAGTTGAATTACAGAAAATTATCAGCAAAAAAAACCTGAACCAAAAGCTTGTGCAGGTAGAGAGAACCTGGACCAAATGATTCTGCCAATAGAGAGCTCTTCTATAAAATTGACAAGTTGATGCTGTTGTTTTTCCAGTGCAACTTCCCTTTATTCTTGATGATAGAATGATTTTTGTTGGACTTCATATTGTTGAAGATTTCCCAGAATATAATAAAATGTAGGAGTTGTGTACAATATTCTTTTTCCCTGAAGTAAGTATCAATCTTATGAGAATATTTGAGCTGTAACACAATTTCTTATTTTCTATTAGAGAACTTTATTTCTTTTCATGGTGCAGTAACTAATAAGATTTTGAAGTATTGCCATAAAACCAATATACTAGCTCATAATAACAAGACTGCTAATGCTATAGATGCAGGAAAATACATCTATCAAATAACATTGAAACAAGGAAATATAAAGCAATGGGCAAAATGGTACAAAGATGCTACTCTAACTCAGTCATTTATGTTATTAATTGATTTTCTTAATAAAATTACAAAAGCCATGAAAGATATTTTGAATTAAAGATAACGTTACACAAATTGTTGGGCCCGTGTTACACGGGCCAACTGTATCTAGTAAATGTTAGAATCCATAGTTCTGGGGTTATTTGTGGAGAAAATGACATAAATAGTTCCTTAAGTTATGGGTAGATTAAAATGGTCCTTCAAATTTAATTTGAGCATATTTAGTCCTTTAGAAATGAACAGTTTTAGTCTCCGTTAACAAATACCCTAACACCGTCGGTTAAAAGTAACAGATTGTATCATCCCAATCGGTTTCTTCTCCACGTTAATGCTCAAGAGTATATTTTTGTCGAAAAAAAGGAGTTGTAGCTTAGTACAGGAAAGAAGGGGGAAAGAAACAAAGGAAGACTCCATTATTCGAAAGCTTCAAATTAAGGTAAGAACATCCTCTTATTCAAAAAGCTCAATCTAAGTATTAAGCTGATGTAAAAAGCATGATTTTTTAATGATAAAGATAAGTTTTAATCTGGGGAAAGAGATTATAATCAATTAGGAGAAGCTCAGACGTTGGCAATAGGGTTTTTTTGGGCACATCGATCAGTAATTCTTCCTTTAAATTGAAATCCTATTAGAGAAGGATTAATTTTTTTGCTAATGTTAAGGAATGATTTCTTCCTTGTTTTGTCAATACTGTGATTCGGTTACTGTGTGAGATTCATCTACTTCATATGCCATCTTTTCAGTTCGAGATATCAGTATCAGCTCATAGCAAAAACAATGGAATCATAATAACAACGAAGAAGAGTTTATTAGTGTCCTCTTAATATGGACTTTTGGGTTATAATGATGATGGAGTTATGGAGTTGCGTGTTTCTTGTTAATGTTGCTGCTTTGAATTGGTTAAAGCTGTTATTTTTTCAATTGCTTTCTTATATTTATTTATTACTTCCGTGAGCTTTCTAGGACTTGATTTTGTATGGTAAAGATAAGTTTTAATCTGGCAAAAATATCTTAATTTGTTTGAGAAGCTTATATGCTGGGAATAGGTTTTTTTTCTTTGCACATTGTTCTTTTTGGTTGCATATTATACAATTTCTGTTTGATAGTAGACCTTTATTTTATTATTTTTTTAATTTATTTTTCTGTTGTATGAAAAGCTACAAACTTTTTTTCGATTAATTATCAAAAGCTATAAATTTTGGGTTAAAACTTATTTATCTGTGCCTGCATTCCAACCAGAGGGTGCTTGATCTGAACTTGGTAAGCTGAACTATTCATCTATTACGGTAAAGAGGGAATATAACCAAACAGTACTGAAGATGTTATAAATGTATCCAAGAATAATTGGAATGAAAGCTTTTATTGTGTTGCAACGATGGCAATTTTGGAAGCTAGTGTATATGAAAAGGTATAAATGGATGATCCATTGCGTCATTCATTTTAAAAATTTTCTGCTGCTTCTTTTTTTTAATTATCATGAAGCATGCCGGCTTCAGTGATCATAATGTATTCTGGTACAATTAGCTTGTATTGAACTTTTTTTTTTTAATTCATGTGGAAACTTTTGACTTAGAAGTTATATGTAATTTTTCACTACTGGACAAAGGCTATTGGTATAATTGTGGCTCAATTCTTTACTTATTGGTTTCCTTTTGGCTTATGATATTTGAATTGACTTTATTTCTATTCCTTTTAATATTTTCAGCTGACTGTCCTAGGTTTGGAGATGGAAAGCAGTCTTAGAAATGAACTCTACCCTGACACCTTCCATATGTCAAATCTTCAATCAAGTCTTAGGGTGACTATGGATAGCGGAAACAATGATTCACTTGGTACGAACTTCAGCTGATTGCTTCAACTGATAATGAAAATTAGAAATGCATTAGGTATTAAGATTTGAATATCAAATTGCTTACCATTTATAAAAGGTATGATGTTGTACTCTTACTCCTGAGATTGCATCTGTATTTGAGCAACCATCGAAGTGGAAAATTGAAGGTCTTCATTGGCATTTTAAAAGGTTCTATTATAAAAAGGTCTTATTTGCTGGCTACACTCAGCAGATTTGGATGATAGCAAACTTGAGCTTCTGTTGATTAACCAATGCCTTTTTCTCTCTTTTCCTTTCTTTCTTAGCCTGAGATTAATTAAAATTGAAAGAACTGTATCTCTCCTGTCCTTTCCTATTCTTTCATTTCAAACTTTTTAAAGCTTTATCACGTTTTGTGAATAATTATGTTAGTTAAATGCTGCTAAGTGGAGATATTCTCATTTTTATGTGTGATTTTCTTAGTTGGCTCTCTCCAGTACATAGTTGTGTTAATAGCACTGACTGCAATTAACATCTAATTCCAGATAGCGATTGGGACGATGTGTGGAATGATGATGGAGATTTGTGTCATGATTCTACTGATAAATCGGATAAAACATCTGAAATGGACAGGGAATGGCAGAGGCGGCATGACCAATTCCATACTGTATCCTTACAAGTTTAATCTGATTGAGAGTATCCAGAAAAACAAAACTAGATGTATTCCTTTTGGTTGTGAATTCAATTTGTATTTGGTAATTCCTGATGAATTATCAGATTGGATACCGTGATGGTCTTATGGCAGGGAAAGAAACTTCGGCACAAGAGGGATTTAACGTCGGTTTTAGGGACTCTGTATATATTGGATACAACTGGGGTCTTGTCAGAGGTATCACTAGGTGAGTATGAGCATTTCTTTGATGGAATTTGTGGAGATTTGAGTTTGTATTACCAACTAGAAATTTTCTTTATGCCGCGTTGGATTTAGATTTTATCTTCTCTCTTTTTGTTTTTTCCTCTTTGTTGAAGTGCTTTCGCCTCTCTTCCTGATGGCTTGAAAGAAAGAATGGTTGATACAAAGGAAATCCAGAATAAGTTCCACCACTTACATGAGTCTGTGCACTCTCTTTCAACAACTGAAGTGCTTAAGGTGTTCCATGATTATCTGTCAAAGAAATCGGAAGAGAGTGGTAAAGATGATAAATCCAACTCCTGCTTGGCCGATTCCGATGACCTCAGCCCGGATGACTATCTTCTGGAACATTACCAGAAAGAGCTACACTCACTTATTGATGAATCAGGGCTCAAATTGCACTTAGACACAAAGCAATAGCTTTTCCATGAGAACTGATGTTTTTCCATCGTACTCCATGAAAATTGCTTTCAGAAGAAGAAAAAAAAAGTATACTTGAATGTAGTTTGTATGTGGAATATTTCCTTTTTCTAATATTATATGCAAGGTTTAAGTTAAAGTTGTGTGGCATTTTGAAGAGAAATAAAAATTACTTTTTGATATGTTTGAGCTTGGCCCGATGAGGTAACTAATACTGAAGGAAAACAGGTAATTAATACTGCTAAAATTTTGGAAATTGGAAATTCAAAAGAAAAGATATCAGTGTATTGCTATTATTACTGCATAGGAGAATAGCCTGTTGAAAAGAGTTGAATTCACAGATCTCACAAAGAAAGTCCAGCACCTTATAGTTCATGGCTAAATTGTCTGATGTTAGCAGCTCAACATTTCAGCCTTAAGACTATACTATTAAGAAAAGGATTGTGAAAGGAATGTAGCAAAGAATTAATATGAAGTGGAATTTGTGAAATAATACCCTAAAAACCATGACCTTAATATTGAAATGGAAAAAGGTGCTGCATTTAGGTATATTTGTGGTGCTTAAATGCATGTCTAATGTCACCGATATGGCGGATAAAAAGAATGATCAGTTGAAACATGAGAGAGAAGTATCTGAAATTAGGTAATCTTTAGGAGAAAAGGCTAAAAGTTTATGATAGAGTTGACTTTGGCTGAGCTGCAGTCGTTTCCTCCATACATGTGAAGCGGCATTAAGTGTGGGGCTCATAGTGTTTAAACTGTTCCTTGCGCATTTTGACCATTTTGTTGCTTACGTTACTCTGCAGTTAACTCTTTGAACACTACAATGACCAATATTTGAGCCGTTAAATTCAATTTGCTCATTAGTGATTACTGGTACCATGCATGTTAAAGCATTTTATTGGCATTATTCAGATTGTAGCCGAGATGATAGCCGAAGATCATGGTATCATTACATTTCATGGATACATACATGAAATATTAGCAACTGTAGCTAAAGCCATAAATGAAAGTACATAAAACCCTTAACAACACTAAAGCATGGATAGGCATCATCCTCAACAAATATGCATAATAGCAGGTTCTATTAAATTATCAAATTTTTGGAGAATCCATGATGATGTTTTCCATCATTCAATTCCTTTAATGCCATTAAGCTGAAATCTTTGCACATGCTGAAGGGTTGTGACTTGTGAGCAACAAGCCAGTTGTTCCTGGACCTAAGAATCTTGTTTACTCCTAGAAATGTATTTTGTCTTGGGCTTTCTTGGTCTGACAGGCTTAATTTATAAAGAACTTGCTCCCTGCTGATGTCCACCTGTGCCACAATGGAAACATGTGTTTCGATTTGTAACTCATCTATGGAAACAACTTTATGTAATTCAAGAATTGATCTAGAATTCTTATCATACTAGTTTGATTATGAGCTTCACGGACGGGATTGTATTAAATTGTACGAGTTCTGAACTGACCTTGAACTGGCATCAGCGGCAAGCTTGAATTGGTCTAGAATGTGTAAATCCTGCTGTGCTGCGCCTGAGGTGAGGTTCCCATTTAGATGTTGGCATGACTGTTTCAAAAGCTTCCACGAGCAATGCTACCTTTCTCTTGCGAGCTGGTGCAAGTTTGTCCACTGCTCGTCGGAGTGCAAAATCAACCATCCAGTCCTCTGCATTTTTCCTGTCATCCATCATCTGATGCTTGAGATCAACTTTCTCTGATTCTGGATCTGGCTCCAGTGGCAGGAAATTTGGTGGTCGTGGATTGAATTCTTTTGATTCCCCTGGCTCCTCAATGTCAATGCGCCTGGCTATGCCTCTCAGGTTTGTGTAGCTCTCAGACAGCTCTACACTCGAATCGTATTTTGCATGTGTCTTCTTATCTTTATATCTTGGTGCATCTTTGATTTGGTTCAGCTTTTGCTCACATGCTTCAGCTGTTGAATCCGCTTCGACACCAGAGGCGTTTTCAGTTCTCTTGAGGTTTGCATCCGCTACCAATTGTTTATCATTACTACCACGATCATTTTCATTTCCTTGTTCACAGCAATCTGTTTTCGTTCCCGCATCTTCCATCTTGACAGCAATGTTCTCATCAGAACCTTTTTGAGTGTCCTTGCATGTTTCATCTTGTACTTCATTGAAATTGCAAACATTTAGCTCTTGATACCCCATAAGTGCAGTTGCACAATCATCTTGAAGAGTTGTATAGTCCTCGCAAGAAGCTGAAATTTCATCTTCTAGATAGAAGGTAACAGCAACCTGATAATCCATTGTTGCTGGCTCACTGTCTGCTAGACAGGGACTGGGCTCATCTTCTGGCTTCTCAGCTATTTCACCTTCCATAAAGAAAGTGGCATCCAGAGAGTTATTTGAAGTGTCCTCAGACGCTTCAACACACTCATCAATGTCAAATTCTGTGTGCGAACAGGCAGATCGTGAGTCATCATAATCATAACTTATTCCAGAGATGATACTTCCATTATCCAAGGTCTCTTCCAGATTAGATGATTTTGCCATGAACTCGTTGCTGCCAACTGAATCATCAACCAGTGTGATGGGCTCTATATCATTTGTGATTGAACCTGTTTCAGCTTCGCTGTATGCATAGTACTTCTCTACATCCCAGTCCATATCGGAAGCTTCAGAGTCTTCTATATCTAATTCACTATGCATACTCAAGGATTCAAAATCTGCTTGTTGTTGAACCGTGGGTGGCATATAGATTTCTTCAGTAGCACCTTCATTTAGATTCTCTGCAAGAGAGAAGCCAAGGATGTTAATTTCTGCTGAATTGTCTTCTCTCTTTTGATCAAGATTGCCCTCTGTATCATCTGCTGCCACTTCACTGCCTTCACTTGAAGTTACTAGATCATCTGCCGAGTTTGTATTTTTGCTAATGGTATCAGCCATCTCTTCCCTTTCTTTGTTATAAATTTCGACAAAAAAATCTCTATCGTCGTGTTCATATGTCACAGGAGCTACCTCTGTAAGATTCACTATTTGTTTTGGTGCATTAGCATTCAAGCCTAATCCATGGGGATTAGCTCGACGGGGAGATAGGCATCCCAACTTGAAGTTCCTCTGAGTCTTTAATGCACGCCTTTTAGCTGACAAGAAACACTTTAATGGAGGCAAAGGAGGGTGATGATGGCCATTAAGGGAGCAATATGTGTAGGGGCAGACCTTAAAAACAGAAGTTCCATCTGATTCTGTTGCTCCGGGACTAAGTTCAAGGTATGAAGGAAACTTAGCTTCTTTCAAAGTTGATGAACATGTTGCTCTTTCAACATGGAAGTTTTCACACAGAACTACAGCTGGGGAATATGATTTCTTGGCCGAAACTCTTACTGGTTTAAAACTAGGAGTTTTTGTCAGGGTGGTCCTCACTAGTTTCAAACTAGAAGTTCTAGCTAAACTTCTTGTTGGTTTATTAACAGAAGAAGCTGATCCTAACTTTGAAATATTGGAATTCTTTCTGCTAGAACTTTGAGAGTAAGTTTGAGGGCTCCTTGAACTAACCTGAGACTGCTCTTTCCTTGCAACAGAACTGCTGGTGGACTTCATATAATTTGGAGTAGATGTTGGCTGCTGTTGCTGCTTCTTTGGTGTTGAAGAATTGGTCGTCGAATGAACAAGAGGTGGTGGCTTTCCTGGCTGAGGAACATGCCTTCTGAATTTGGGTGAGTGACAGATTTCATATTCTGAGAGCTTAGTTTTGCCTGATTTCTTCATCATCTTTGTCTTAAGGTCAGCTCCTCTGTTCTTGATATCATGTTTTGGTGATATTGGTAAAGATGGTTTGAGGTTCATCATTTGTTTGTTGGCTTTAATATGATCAGCTTTGATATCAAGCTTGTTTGGAACCTTTCTTTGTACCATCTTAGTTGGTTGAAAAAAGATATATTCTTTTCAAAGGAAAACCAAAAGGATATTTGGATTTGAGGTAGGGTTTTCTTGGGTGTTTCTTCTTCTTGAGATAGAGACTTTCAGTTCATGAAGAAAGGCAGTTTTTGAAATCTCAACTACCAGAGATTCTAAGTTTATTTCCTTTGGTTTGCTGCCTTCTTTTTATTTTCTTGTCTTGTTTTCTTGTGTGTGTGTTTGAGGGGGGGGAGGGGGGGTGCTTTTTGGTGTTTTATTTGTCATGTGGGAAATTTGTAATAATATATTAAGGTTAAGATAAGAATTAGATGCTGACCTGCACTAATTGGGAGGACATGGGACCCTGTGTGCTTTTTGGCTTCTTTTATGCTCATTCCTTTTTTTGGTTTCCCATTTCTGTCCGGCACCGCTTTGGAGCCCGACTAATTCAGATTTGTGCCCCAAACATTCACTTTGGGATAAAATGTTTCTTATCAAAGGCGATTCCATATCTAGGACTCGAACTCGAAGCATCTAATTAAGGCTAGAGAAGTACTTATTACTCCACTACAACCTTTGATGATTCTTTTATGCTCGTCCTGGTATTTGGATTAATGTGATATGTGACAAGGAAAGGGAACTCAAACATATGGCACTGCGGAGATTTAACTTCTTAAAAGTATTAAGTGATAAATCATTACATATTTCCAGTGTAATGTATTTAGGAAATGACTGAAGTATCCTCAATTTTATATAGTAAGGGATAGTAATTTTTTCAGTAAACTAACTTGCCATTTTGGGATGAGATTTGTTAGTTCTGTAAGTAAATAATTCACGATATATTGAAGCTTTAAAAAAAATTACAAGTTATAACCAAAATCATCATTTTTTTTAAAAGAATGACAATGATAGGAGTAACGATTTTAGTTAAAGATCAACTTTGTTGGCCAACCATAATGGCATAAAATAAGGGAGCATAATATATACTTTAGTTGATAATGCAGATCTTTAATATACCCAAATCGTTTATTTTCAAGTATTAGACCGTATAGGAAATCATTATTCTAATTAAAAAGCTAAAACATGTAGAGGAACTTCTTGAAAATATAATATCAGAGATGGTGCTGATAATCAATGGCGAAGCCAGGAAACTCAATGTGGTTGTCAAAAAAATGGAACATCTTTTGTCTATGGGTCATGCAAGGGTGTTCAAAATCTATACTTTTACTTAATAATAAATAATATTTTACACTATATATAGTATAGTTATTCGAGCCAAGGGTGTTCTATTGACCACCCTTAATATATATAGATTCGGCCTTGCTGGTAATGGAGGATTCTTTTCTCTCTCTTTCTTTCTTTTGCTTTATTAGATAAAGAAAAAGTAAAGAAATGAGAATATGGAGAAGACAAATCTTGTATTCTAAGGTGATTTAATTGACCATAGAAAATCCAAGGGGTCTTTTAATTTATTTTACTTTTTTGAAAAGTTAAAAAAAAAAAGTTAGTGGAGATGGTCACAAAAAATGAATTAAGCTAATGGTCGGCCAAAAAGCTTGCCTAATGTAGGACCACCCACCCAAAGGAGGAGCGTCTTTAGGTACAGCAAATTTTTCCAGACGCTCCGCACTTGTTTTCTTGAATAATGATTATGTTTGATATTTTCATGAATTGCTAATATATAAATATTTCTATTTCATAATTTATCTCGGATTAAATAATATATTTATAAGAAGAAACAAATTTACAAACAATCAAGGTGCAAATTATGCTGATTTTCGTTAGGAGATTGTTTCTTTTTATTCGAGCAACCAAAACAATGTACTAGCTATGTTGAATATAACATTATTTGCCCAATCAAACGGCTCCACGAAGTGACTATACGTAACATAATTGAACTTATTTGGTTTCGTTGAAAGAATATTTGCGATTAAATGAAGTGCTTTTACATATTGTTAGTTTGTAACTGTATTCTTAATTGGTGGCCAAATGACTTCCATACTCTTAACTTAGGTTTAATTATTTGTTGTCGAGAATCAAATAAACTACGACAGTAGTCTTTTTAATATTATCTACACACAAGGTTGACGTTGAATTCTTTGTTTATATATTTCAAATATATTTTACTTACCGTGCTTTAACTGAAGTATTTATCAGACCAGAAAAAGGAAGAATAAACTTATTATATCAGCATCTCTTTAGTTTTGGGAGGACAGACAAAAAATAATTTGCAAGTTTAATATCGTCAGACTATGCTGCTATAAGAATTACAATATCGTCAGACTATGCTGCTATAAGAATTACAGTATCAACTTTCATTATTTTACTCCAAACTAGTGATTGATGATATTAGAGCCCCTTTGGACATAAGAAAATTTTCATTTTTTTCGAAAAATTTTCTATCTTTTTCCGAAATCAGTGTTTGGTCATAAATTTTTAAATTTTAACTTGAAGATGGATTTTGGAATTTTTTTAAAATTAGAACTTTAAAAAGTTGTTTTTCAAAATTTTCACTCAGATCACTCGCAAAACTTCAAAAACAACACAAATTATATTCATGCCCAAATACAATTCTATTTTTTAAATACCATTTTCGCGTTATAAAAAATTCACTTTTTTTTGAAATTTTACAATTTTTATGTCCAAACGCCCGCTAAAATAACAACAATTCATTATGGTATTTTGATAAGATAGTGATGCTAACTCAATTATGTAAGTTGTCACCTTTTTTTCTCCCTAACTTGTTGCGCACCGCCCATGAAAAATGTGGATATAAATCGAAGCCATTTCCTAATAGAAGTAGCATGGTGCTGTCATGTCTTGTCAAATGCATGCATAATTGACTGGACTTTTTAGTTACGTTTTCTTGTTTTCCTTGCATTTGTTTCAAGCAAGGTAATGATAGTTTTTTATCTTGTTTTTTATTGCATAATTGGCAAAATATTATGAGCATTTAGTATTTATGCCAAATTAATGAACGTAAAATATATGTTCAATGGAACACACACTTCTCTCTTAATTATAATTAAGTAATATGTATTTTAATTTTTTAATTTTAATTGCTAAAGCTAAAATATATTGTTTGATGTAAGCATCAATGGCGGATGATCAGTTATCTTGCGTTGAGTATCAATAATTGTGTGCAAGCGATGACTTTAAAACAACTATCAGTTAAATTTAGGGGTGTCAAATGGGTGGATTGGACTGATTTTAGGCGAGTCGGAATAGGAGGATTTGCATTTATACCCAGCTTTTCAGTAACATTTTAACTTATATCCGCTTTGCACAAAAAATTGCAAGTGTACCAACTTTTCGGGTTACTTCAGACATACGGGTCTGAAGTAGCAAAAATTTATGTCTCAAGTTTGAACTTCATAATTTTTTTCCTGAAGTGTAGCTTTATCAAAGCAAAACTTCAGATATTTTTGCTTGAAGTTTGGCCAGGGGCGGATTTAGGGGGGGGCAAAAAATTACACTGTATATATAAGGCACAATATGTTTTTAACCTCTATATAATAAGTTTTGAATTCCCTTGACACGGCCCAAAGGTGCAGCTAAGTGGTCAAGGGGGTTCAAATCCTTTGTAAGGTCATTGGTTCAACTCCCACTAGATATAATCTTTTTACAACTTTTTTTCTTTTTGAACTCCCTTCGCGGAGATCCTGCCTCCGCCACTGAGTTTGGCCGGACTTGCAAAGGCAATCACGCAAACTTCAGTTCATAGTGCAATGGCAAACTTCAGTTCAATAAAACTATAGCATGTTTTGGCTGAAGTTTTTGTTTTGTAATTGCTGAACTTCAGCATTCTAAGAGCTAATGTTTTGTTTTGTATTTGCTGAACTTCAGTATTCTAGGAGCTGAAGTTTTTGTTTATATTTGTTGAACTTCAGCATTCTAGGAGCTGAAGTTTTTGTTTATATTTGCTGAACTTCAACATTCTAGGAGCTGAAGTTTTTGTTTATATTTGCTGAACTTCAGCATTCTTAGAGTTGAAGTTTTGTTCTGTCTTTCTTTGAAGTTAGATGGCTTTAAAATATAACTTAAGCCAAATTCAGGATTAAAGTTTAGGATTCTACCAAGCAACCTTAATGAAATCCCCGTTAGACTACCAAGCAGCCAAAGAAGCAATTCGTTGCAAATTGCTTTATCACAACCTCTGTCGTTCACCATCGAAATAACGATAGACAAAACTGTAAACTTCATATCAAATCAATAATACTTATTATACAAAGTCTCATGTGTTTGAGAGAGAAAAGAAGAAGAGGAAAAGAAAAGGAGGAAGAAAGGAGCGCATAGGTTAGGAGGAAGAAGATGAGGCGTCTGAAGTTGTCAAAATTAGGGTATAGATTAAAGAATTTTAAAAATATGGGTATAGGTTAAATGGGGGTGATCAAATAGGGCGCTCCGTGCAATTTTTACGTCGGAATAGGCTGAGTCAATCAATGGGGGTTGAATGAACCCCTCAAAAGTTACTTGGGCTGAGATGAGTTAGGTCACGATGGGCTAAAACTTGGGTCATAGCCCAACCAGCCCAACATTTATCATGCTTTAATTAATGTGTATTGTTTTCTTAAGAATTATTTAATTAACAAATAATAAAAAAAAATTCTTTTGTTATTGTCGTATATAACATATCAGACAAAAAAAATTATTTGTAAAATATTCTGTTAAAGTTATTCATGGATCGCTTTTGGGCTAAAAGACATCCAATTTAGATGAGTTGCGATGTGATGGGTCAAGATTGGTTGATTTCAATAAACGGGTGGGTCAATCACCCCACCTTGGGCGGGTCAAGTTTTTCTACATAAAACTAGGTTTACATGAAAGGAATTTCTAAGCTCTATGGTGGATTGGTTCACTACCATAGTATCATCAATATTAATAGTAATACTTATCAAAGTGGTAATCATGTTTAAATAAAGTGGCAAATATAATTGTAATTGGTTTTTCATTGAATGCATTTCACTTATATAAATATTTTACAAATAGAAGTTCCATAATAGCATATAAATTAGGTTACACCCTCTGATGTGAAGTTGGTGAAGTTCCATGACTACCTAGTTATTTAAGCACGTGAAAAGAAATCACCTTTTTCATGGAATTTTGAAATACTGATCTCCAATATTTTCACCTTGTCTGACATTCAAGATGTTTAAATACAAAGTTCATACACCCTTTCGTAGAGCAATTAATAACACAATAAAAATAGGGAAAAGAAGAAATATAATGTAAGGGATTGCCTGTCGGATTGCACCTTCTTCAGATTCATCCTCTTTTAAAGAATAGTTTACTTTATCCCTAATAAAGGCGTTGAAATAATTCTGATAGCCAAGATTCATTGTAGAGAATGTTGAGCCAGTTACCTTCATCATTTCCATGGCCTGCCATCAATTAAGACTAACATTTTGAGTACTCGTACCAAACAGTTTCCTTATCAAAGATTTTAAATATATGAATTTCCAGCTTATAAAAGATCCAACCAAAAGCCAATGGTCCAATTCTGATATACTGAGAGCTTCAATGTTATCTCGGTGACGGGAAGGGGGTTCAAGTGTATCCCCTTCGTCCGAAAATCCTACTACGCAAGTAGAGCAATTAACGATATCTTTTTGATGTCGAATCCCCTTGACAAAAGGGAAATCCTAGTTTAGTAGTAAAGACGGTTCAAAAGTTACTTAAGGCCACAGGTTCAGATACCAATTATGACATAATAGCCAACAACAACAACAACAACCTAGTATAATCCCACAAGTGGGGTTTGGGGAGGGTAGTGTGTACGCAGACCTTACCCCTATCCTAGGGTAGAGAGGTTGTTTCCAATAGACCCTCGGCATCCTTCCATCCAAGAATTCCCCACCTCTTGGGGTGACTCGAACTCACAACCTCTTGGTTGGAAGTGGAGGGTCTTTACCATAAGAGCAACCCACCTTGTCAACTATGACATAATAGCATTGTTTTAAATCATTTTTGTATAAATTCCTGGCTGAAATCAAGTGTACTTTAAACTTCAACTTTCGACTGGTCTCTACCCTCTAGTTTGATGCACAACTTGTACTCCCTGAATAGCTAACTATTACCTGAAAACTGAACATGAATTGCCTTGCTTTCTTGCTCACTTGACCATTAGGATGAGACTGAAGCTTCTCGTACATTATACGAGCTTCATTGGACCTGTCATTATGGTGTGGAACTGAATGGTCAGTCTTAGAAGCAGGCACAAGGCCAAAAATGCAACTGCAAGTTCACAGTTAAATGTTTTAACATTCAAAACATCATAGAGATCATGAAATGACAGAAAGTTTGCTGCAACATTGTCAATCGACAGAGAAGTCCAATTTCCTCGCACTCTTGACATAAGTGTGGATTAACACCTCTCTTTTATATATATAAAGATTCTATTGTATGAAAGACAAATTTAGAGGCATGGTCATTTAACTTTACTCTTAGCCAGACACATCACGGTAACAAGAGATCTTTTTGTCCATAATATTTAATTAACTTATGTGTTAAGCTCTTGATCTTGTAAGAGAGACACATAATCATCCATTCTTTCAGTAAACACTGAGTTTTAGTCCCGTTATATTACAGCGTTGTCAGAAAGAGTAGATGACGGCTTAGTAAGTAAGGAATATGGGCATGGCAGCAAAATGTGATGGATATATCAGTATTCAATATGCTATTCCCTCATAGAAAGCATATGAAAATAATGCAAAGAATCATTAACACTAAAGATGAATTCATCACAGGTAAGTAGGAATCCAATCTCCTATGCTGGCCTCTTTTATATCAATTAGTTTAGCAAGATGCTCAGTGAAACATTTTCTCGTTTCCTTTTTCTTTCCTCTTGAGTGAGCTGGAATTCTTTAGCATAAATTCTTCAACTACTCTTATAACTGAAAACGCCAGGCATTTTTTGGTCAAATGAAGAAAAAAAAATTAATCAACCAAGTAGGCATATTAGACTATTAGAGAACTACAGATGTCATACCTACGAAGTGAGTCTTGACAAATAGACCACTGCAGTGCAGCTAATCCATGAAGTTCAGTCTGCACAAACATTATGTCATAGATTTCAATGTCAAATGTACTGGAGAAGAGAAGTGCCAATTGCCTTCGTGTTTGCATCATATTACTTTATGCTTCCGCTAAGAATAGGATAACACAAAGTATTATGCTTCTGTTAAGAACAAGATAAGACAAAGTAAAGACGTTTCAAAGTAAGACTAAAGTAATCCTAGTGTCTCATGAAACAGGGTATTCATTCTGTAAGAATTAAACATATCTTAAAGTTTTCGCATCATTCAAAATATATAAAAAAGTATAAGTTATTACTTTAGTCCTAGTTACTTATGTGCAAGCACATCATACTAGTGAAGTTGGATAAAGTTGGCATCATTACTGAAAACAACAGACAATGAAGTTGGATAAAATACATCTAAACGGTTCCTTCTCTTTTCTGGTTTAAGATGTGAAAAGGAGTCGAGGGTCTATTGGAAACAGGCACCACTCTACTTTCACCAGGTAGGAGTAATGTCTGCATATATACATACTAACCTACCCAGACCCCATTTGTCGGATTATATTGGATTTGTTGTTATTGTTGTTGATGATGTTAAAAGGGGAAAAAATGATACATGCTCAACTTTGCAGCTTTTAAGTGTTGAAGAATATCCAACTAGTACAAGAAATTACCTGAAATGGCAACTCATTCATAACTTTCTCATAGAATGGTAGTGCTTCCCTGAGCTTGCCAAGGTCCATGAAAGAGTCGCCATCCTTCAGTGCCTAAGCATGACGGCACTAAAATTAAGAAGTAAGTCACACCTCATGATTCTCAATCAATCAAGAATATAAATCCGCATAAAAATGGCCTAATACTAGAAAACACTCTTCCCTTTCGAAGGACTCCTTCAACATTGCTATTAACTTATGTAAATCAATCATAAACATAAGTTTCTGAAGTAGTTTAATTTTCACTTTATCTTGCTTATAAGGGATGGAGTATTTGAGAGTAAATCTATTTTGCAAAAGCGTTCAATCAATTTCAATCATGATGATAAGTCGTTGGTCTATTTTACCACTCGTGAATACAGGAAATGAAACCACATCTAGCCTCTTAAATGCATTAAGAAACACAAATGGAAAGACATGTTGCCCATAGAGGACTTTTTCAACTTTTGGTTCTAGAGAATAACTTATTCAGACCAATATCATTCCATTTTCTTCGCACGTCCCATTGCCAAACCCTGTGAGTCTCTCTAACCATAGTTTCGTCGGTAATGTCATGCTTTTTGTAAACTCAATCTTATATGCACCAGTCGTGCATGTCAGAATGGCTCTGCATGAACATAAAATGTTGGCACCCTTAATGCTAAAAGGTCATTCAAGACGACCCGCCAATGCAGAAACACAGATGTCAGTGGTAGAAACTTCAGAAATGAATTATACTTCCTAGGGACTAATGTAACAATTGTCCACATCTAGCAATTAGCTCCATTATTTCTCGCTCATGGCCCGATTAAATATAACCTACAATTGTCTGGGTGAGCAAATATATCTAATTAACCACTGGAATGTGGAGATCCAAAGCATCATCTAATAGAGGAAAATGACACTCCTTGGTAGGTGCACTTAAGTTGTAATGAGCTCTGAAGGCTAATATCCCTGAGGTTCTCTAACTCCGTCTGATGGTAATGTGAATTTTAAACCAATCACCAAGGGCCATGGCAATGATATAATCTTTTGGAAAAATGCATGGCGATGATATAAATTCCAAGTCTTAAAACCTTTAATTTCAGTCCATCTAAATAGATTTGTGAGAATAGAGCACATCAGTACCAACCCTCCAAAAACTATCAATTCTTCCTCATTCATTTAAGTGACTGACTACGTGACAAGATATCCATATTGTTGGTGTTTATCGAATCAAGTCGCCAACAACATGGCAATTCATAGAACTGGGGATGGTGTACAACAGCTTTTATATGCTGAAAAGTGAGAAGTTATGTATAGTTGATGAGATTTCTGCATCAGCTCTAAATCAACAAGAAGCAAATTAAATGCATTTCCTTGATGAAAGAAATCTGAACCAAGAAATATGATATAAAGAAAAATAATAGTATCAGTTAAACTATACCTTCTCACATTCAAGTTTTACGTTTGGATCAATACTTAGGCCTACTCTCTTCTTGTAGGCAGCAAGTAGCTCCCTTGTACGTGCTTCTTTAGCTGCTTTCTCTTCTGCTGATTCAAGTGCCTCTCCTGGACGTATAGTTCTTCCACCGCCAAACTAAACTCCAAATAAGCAATAAGCTTATTCATAGTGTTTTGCATAAATAACTACATTCATTAGTTTAAGAGTGCGGGGTATTCAAAGAAACTAAAGTTTGATAGAGAGAGGCGTAGTCCAACATAATAACCTTTGATCAATTCTCGCGGGTGGGATTGACGGGATAGATCACTATTGCAGAAGGAGGTAGAACCGGGGGAAGAATTATGGCTATAAAGGTCCTCGCCCTCTTAGGCACATGGTTCTAAAGATTCAATCTCAAATGATAACAAGAAATAATTTCATTCTGTATGCTATATAGCATCATTAGGACGAAAAAATTCACAAATGAGCTGAATATTATGCATTGATCGAATATGATGGACAACTTTGATGTTACACACCCACTTAGAGATAGTTTCACAAGTGTCACCCACAGTGCAGTCTACTCAAAAAGGGTTTACCAAAATTTGAAGCAAACTTGATCGAATGTCAAATCGAAAGATTTGAAGTAAAGTTGGTAAATGCCCCATCCAAAAGTTTGAGGCGACTTTGGTACAATACCACATCATAACCCTTATAAGAATCAGTCATGGAAAACAATGTTATACTAAGAAATCATGGACGAACCACATATCACAAAGCTGGCAGTACGCAAGGAAGGGTCAGGGCTAGAAGGCTGAGAAGGAGATGAAATGCAAACTCTACAGACATATTTATACTCTAATGCCTAGAATGAATAACAGCAAGTGTTTAACCTTTTGGCAGCTTGCTGGTCTGTCGGTTTAATTTTACGCTAATTATCAAAAACATACCAAATTTAATAAGGTACCAATACCCAAAAGACCATTAAACAGTGCTTTATTTTAGAAGTAATCAGTAGTAAGTTTTATCCTGCCCCTCCTTACTCACAAAAAGAATCGCCCTCCCAATCCACCCCCACTCCCCACCCCCCTTCCCCACTAAAAGAGAGGAAGTGCTCATTCAAGGATATCCTTATGAAACTTAAGACTCTCCTGTAAGACATTGTCAGTACTCCGAAAATTTGAAGTTGTCAATCAAAATATTCTATAATAAGAATAGCACAATACATTTAGTCAGTGGCGAACTCAGAAATTTTTCCTAGGGTGTTCAAACTTGAAAGAAGTGAAAAAAAATCCCCGGCAAAGGGTGTTCAATATATTTTATATACCGTTAAAACATAATATTTTAACCTATATACACAGTGTAATTTTCTCCTAGTTGACCGCCCTTAAAATGGTGTGGCTTCGCCCCTGCATTTAGTCCCCACAGAGATTAACACTCTGTAGCAGCCTTTGCTTTCTAAATCTCCTAGAAACAAAACATTTGCGGATACTACAGCTTGTCATTCTTAACAGCAAAAAGAATGAGGTTTCATGCATGGATTAAGTTGAGTTGCAATTTCCTGAAACCTCTCACAGAATCAGCTCGATACTGTTTTCTGTTTAATAAAACCTTTCCTTTTCAAAAAAAATTCCTGAAACCTTGCATGTAATCGTCATCAGCAATCTACAGTATATGTGTGTATTTCTTCGTAAAACAGAAAACAACTGACTGTATAAATTTATTAGCAGTAAACCCACTTATTTCCAATATTAAACAGATGAGTAAACTATCATTTTGCATGCCTGTTTTGAACATTTTACTTAGTTATTGAAGCATCAAGTTGCAATTAAACATCAGTGCATAATGCATTTTTTGTTACAGTCTAAAGAAGGTCACTTAATGTTCCTATGATAATCTCTATATGATACATCTTTTCTGCTTTTACCCCTTCTCTTCTAAATGATTCATGAGCAATAGCTATCTATGAATAAAAGATATCATACTAACACTAATGCTAGCGAACTTAGTAAGACAAAGAGAAACGCTCGACTACCTACAAACCTTCTACCCTAATCTTTGACCTCCACACCCTTGGGCTATGTCCTTAGTTACCTGTGTCATGTCCCGCCTAATAACTTCTTGGCCAACCTCTACCCCTTCTGCAGCCCACATAGACTAACCACTCGCACCTTCTAACTGGGCTTCTATACTTCTCCTCTTAACGTGTCCGAACCATCCAACCTCGCCTCCCGCATCTTATCCTCCACGGGGGACACTCCCACCTTTTCCCGAATAACTTCATTCCTAATCTTATATAGATAACTATAAAGTGAAACATATAGATTATGCATAACAAAAAGCTAAAGCACAAGTCATAATAGGCAACCTACAGCTTTCGAGATGTCGTTTGGTCTGGGGAAAACTCCCCATGTGGAAACCTTCGGCTTATAGGTAGTCGTGTCATCTTCTAGGATGCGGTTTGACTTTGATGTCTCGGTATCTACAAACTTGCTTGTATCCCCAACAAGTATCTCTACATCAGGCAAATTTCCTTCAGGAAATGAGTCTATTATTGGAATCAATCCAGCAGGCAGTCCCCTGCTCTGCTTTTTATCAGAAAAACCAAGCCCCACGAAATCACTACTTGAGATCGTCAACTTTTCCTTCTTGTTAACACTCTTTTTGGCATTCCTGTCACTTTCCCCATTCCCTTTATTTGATCTATCTTGTATAGTATTACTGTCCAATGGAATTTGAGGCACCACTTTATCATCACTATCATTAGCTAATTTAGTTTCTTTCTTGTAGGCCTTGGCTTTTAAAAATGCAAGCTTCACTGGATCAGTTTCAGCCTTCTCGTCCTGAGGCTTATCTTCTGAGTTATTGGAAGCTGAGATTTTGAGAGTTCTGGATTTCATGATTTTGGGATATGGGCCACACTTGATGGCTGGAAAAGAAGAGAAAACTTGGGAATTTGGGACTAAGGCCATGTCTTCTTTTCTTGTGCTGAATAATAGGCCAAGATTTTGTCCTCTATAATAAAGAAGGTGCAGAATTGGCCATGGGAGTGGAATAATAAGGCTGCCCAGCTGATTTACAGGACAGGTGCTGCTTGCTCAGATAAGAGGAGATTTTAGTTGCTACTATTTTCAACCTCATTCTTTTCTCTTTATTTTGGTGTTATTTTTGTTTTAAATTTTCTATTTTTGCATTTAGGGAAATGCTTGGACATAAGAATTGTAAAATTTCGAAAATAAATAATTAAAAAATACAACTGAAAATTAGAGTTGTGTTTGGACATAAATATAATTTTGGATTGTTTTTGAATTTTTTGTGAGTGATTTAAGTGAAAAAATTTTAAAATAGTTTTTAGATTTTTTTTTAAAAAAAATTATAAAACTTCAAATTTATCTTTAAGTGAAATTTAAAATATTTATGATCGAACACCAATTCAAAAAGAAAATGAAAACAAGTGAAAAGTTTTTCATGGCCAAACGGGCTCGTAAAAATATTGAAACGGTAATGAGAAAAGTGTATTTACTTCAAAGAGAAAATGCTAGTGAAAGAGTTAAGATAATTACATATTATTTCAAATTATCTATTTATTTTATTTCCTCTATAAAGAAAAAGGTATATAGAGTGCTAAAAATATGTATTTTTTGTCTCTTTAGTTTTCTCTTTTGTCTTGTCAAACCGAACAAACAAATTGAAAGTTGTAAAAAGTTTCCTTCCTTTCATTAATTGGCTATATCATTTTCTTGTTTTTGCCTCAATTGCTCTTTCGCTCCGTCATTCATTGTTCTTTACTCATTAATAAATGTAGCGATGACTTCCTGAATTAGTCTTTTGAATAATGTGGCGTGGATGTGTATCAAATTTGCCTTTTCCATGGGAGATAGTTTTCTTGAAAAACCTCACTTCTTATATTTTAGGTTTTTAGTTGACGTTGATGAAACAACTCCAATATTAGAGATGCGATAAAGTTTCATATTGATGAAACTGCTCGCAAAGGCCAACGAGGCATTTGTTGTTACTATGCCTTGAGATTGTGCTCGAGCTCTTGATCCCCATTCTTATTTTTTCGTTGGAGCTATTTTTTCAAGTTTACGGCAATTATTATGTTCACATAGAGGCAATTCTTGCGACACTTTTATTTCACACTATCAATAGAAATATGTGTTTACTTTCTTTATAGATTCATGCGCAGAAGAAGAGAGTAGAGTCGGCTATATACATTTGTAACTAACAATTAGGTACTAAGTCTATAAATTAACTCTAACATACCACAACTTCTAATATGTACACTTAGGCCCCTTTGCTCTAACCAACTAACTAACTTCTATATACACCAATACTCCCCCTCGAGTTGAAGGGTGTAAAATTTTAACACGCCAAGCTTGCCAAGTAGAAATTGATGCTGAGGTGAGGCTGAGCAAAAAAGTGTATTTACTTCAAAAGAAAAATGCTAGTAAAAGAGTTAAGATAACTACATACTATTTCAAATTATCTATTTATATTATCTCCTCTATAAAGAAAAGACAAAATTACAGAATTATGCACTCCATAAGTTAATCTGACACTATTTTAGCCCAGTTATAAGTTTGCAAATATGTAGCCAAATATCAATAAGACATTTTCTTTTCTCATTCCCTCCCTCATCTTTTTTCATCACCTACCTATCCTTAATGTATCTCTCTCATCATTTTCACCCATAATTAATTAATACAAAAGAATTATATGCAAACAAAATAAAAACGAATCAGTTCCACATTTTTAGTGTAACCATTGATCGAGACGCTCAGTCAACACTCACTCGTGCTTTCTCCCATAACCAATACTTCTCCAAATTATTTTATTTTTTTTCGTTTTATGATTTTGTATAACTTTAGGCGTAAAATATCCATGAGTTAATATTCTCTTTTTTCCTCAAGTTTATACATACCTATTGCAACTACAAAACGCAAAAACATACACGAGAAACCTAATCCCATCTCCTTTAATGCTAAACTTGTTAAATTTCGAATATGATTTTGTGAGAAATTTGGAGTGGGTATTGTTTGAACTTATTAGAAATAGTCTAAGTACGTTGTATACAAAGTTTGAAGTTATTTGTTTTGGACTAGAATTGTAAGTGAAAATCGTACAAAAAGTTCGTCAGAGATGCTTATACACTTTTATACAATGTTATACATTTTTATACAAAGGGATACATTGTGTATATAGTTGTATAAAAGTGTATAATGATGTATAATCACAATAGTGAAAATATTTGTGATACACTATGTATATATGTGTATAAGAAGAAGAAGAAGAAGAAGAAGAAGAAGAAGAAGATGTGAGAAATTCACCAAATACCTGTAAATAATGTATCAACCTTGTATACAATTAAATCTTATCAATAGAGCTTCACAAGTTCTTCTTCTTTCTAGGGCATCCTCTGAAATTTAACTCAAATCTAGCTTAAATCTACTCAAAATCACTTGAAATTTAAGTTTTGAACTCCTTTTGATGATTCCAATCAATTGGGACAATATCCATTCCAAACAACTAACAAATCGAAAAATCCAATTTCAGAAATCGGATCTTTGAACCACCTTTAATGGTGACTTTTATTTTTCAAATTTTTAGTTAACCATTGTGATCAAAATTACATGTGGAATGAGGATAAAGGCCGAGACAATGCTGACACCTTCTTTCTAGTTTGATGATCCAACAACCTAATAAGTGAACCTCTTTAGTGCATGACAATAAACATATTTCTCCCCATTCCAATGGAGGAAGCGATCTTCATATGACTCCAAATCTCTTGCAAATTGGTTTTCTTCTTCGTCAAAATGGTGATTATCAACTTTGAATTTGGAAGAAGACTTGAAGGAGAATAACAATGGTAAAGAAACTTTGGGGTGCAAAGGCGTGACACGGGAAGAAGAAGAACGAAGAAAAAAAGGGTGGGCTAACTGGTGAAAAGTCATTTTCATGTTATGTACAACCTGGGTTACACTGGATAAGAATTTCAAACATGGGCCATTTTCTGATGGATTTTTGGGCCAAGTGACAAGGGGTGTAATTCTCTGTAAAGAAAAAGGTACATAGAGTGCTAAAAATATGTATTTTTTGTCTCTTTAGTTTTCTCTTTTGTCTTGTCAAACCCAACAAACAAATAGAAAGTTATCAAAAAATCTCTTCCTTTCATTAATTAGCTATATCATTTTCTTCTTTTTGCCTCAGTTGCGCTTCCGCCCCGTCATTCATTGTTGTGTACTCACCAAGAAATGTAGCAATGATTTCCTGAATTAGTCTTTTGGATAATGTGGCGTGGACGTGTATCAAATTTGCCTTTTTCATGGGAAATAGTTTTCTTGAAAAAGCTCAATTCTTATATTTTAGGTTTTTAGTTGACGATGATGAAACAACTCCAATATTAGAGATGCAAAGGCCAAAGAAGCATTTGTTATTACTATGCCTTGAGATTGTGCTCGAGATCTTGATCTTCATTCTTTCTTTCTTTTGTTTGATCTATTTTTTCAAGTTTACGGCAAATATTATGTCCACATAGAGGAAATTCTTGCGACACTTTCTATTTCACACTATCAATAGAAATTCGTGTTTACTTTCTTGTTAGATTCATGCGCAGAAGAAGATAGTAGAGGATTCATAATTGAAAAAATAGCTCAATTGATTAACTGGACATAAACAGACGGCTATATACATATGTAACTAACAATTTGGTACTAAGTCTATAAATTAACTCTAACATACCACAACTTCTAATATGTACACTTAGGTACTATTTGCTCTAAGCAACTAACTAACTTCTATATACACCAATACTCCCCCCTCAAGTTAAAGGGTGTAAATTGTTTAACACACCAAGTTTGCCAAGTAGAAACTGATGCTGAGGCGAGGCCAATCCTTTGGTGAGTATGTCTACTTGTTGATTTTTTGTAGAAATGTATTGTGTTTGCATGATCCCTTGTTTGAGATTCTCCCTAATGAAGTGACTAGGGGTGTTCATGGTTTGGTTTGGATCGGTTTTCCCCTAAAAAGAAACCAAACCAATTAAGTCAGTTTTTTCTCAATTCAGTTTATGTCGGTTTTTCGAGTTTCTAGGTTATTTGTCGATTTTTTCTTAAATATAAGACATACACTACTAATGTTACGCGGCGTCTTCCTGAGATTCTTTAGAAGGGCGACGTAAGGCTAATAAACTGATGTCAAGGTGGTGGTTGTCCGCCAAATGAGGTCCCCGCCACACGCTAGACGAGATTGTCAGTGCCGTGTGGGAAAACCAATGACAACAATTTGAGAGAACATAAATGAGAATTGAATAAAATCTTGATTGCAATAATGAAAGCTATTACAAAAGAAGGCAACGCGGTGTCGAGGGGTAGAGACACCAGTACAGAGAATTGCTTGCTAGAAAGTTTTGAATGCTTGATACCCCCTAATAATGCTTAAAAAAATTAAACCAAATTTACATGAGTAGACTAAACTACGCTAGAGAAACATAATGAAAGTACATGGAATAAAAGTACTATATATTTACAGAGAAAGGGACTTAGTTTTCTACAAAGGTAGAAACAGGTCTGTTGGCAGCAACTTTGTCTCAGGCATCACGATCTGCGCGCGCGGCGCTGTTGGCAGCTGCTTGCGACTGGGCGCTAGCGAGGGAAATTGGTGGGGCGACAGAGGCACATGTGCGCTTGTCACTTGGTGCGGCCAAGATCACGTGGTCGTCCGTGGCGCTAGGCGTTGGGAGGCTTGCTAGGATGCCACGGGGCGCATCCAAGGGGTCATGGGGCATGGCTGGAAAGCCGCCCATGACACTAAAAACGTATTCCGGTGACCATATATTCAACGTGACACTACCAAATCAATTTCCCTTTGAGAAATCTATTATTTACTAAAATATATTGATGATAATTGAATCAAATAGTGATGAATAATTTAAGGATTTAATTAAAAATATTTTTTTAAAACATGAAATGGATTGTTACACTTAACAAAAGAAAACTACCAATCAAACTTGAATATAAAGGTAAAGAATTGTACTAAAAGTGCAAATGATTAACATTCACCATAAATTTTTTGAAACTTCGTATAAAAATATACATATATATGGGTGGAATAATAAATTTGAAATAGCTACTCCTATAGTCGGTTTGGTTCGATTATTTTTTAATTAAAACCAAAACCAAACCAAATTTTATCGGTTTTTAAAATTCAAAACCAAAACCAAAACCAAACCAAACCAAACCAAAAAGTATCGGGTTTTTTGGTCGGTGTGGTTTGGTTTTCGGTTTGGTTCGATTTTTCAGGTTTTTATGAACACCCCTAGAAGTGACAATAAATTTCAATGTGCTTTGTGTGCTCATGAAAATTACCAACTATTTCGATTGTTGCTTTAATGCCGGAAAATAGGGTACCTGGTTGATGAATTGGAGACCCTAATTCTGCAAACAACCCTCTCAACCACACTATCTCAGTTACTGCAGATGTCATACTTCTGTATACAACATCAACACTGCTTCGAGAGGTTCTTTATTGCTTTTTCGACCTCCAAGAAATTAGGGAATCGCCAAACGTAACAATATAACCACTGACGGACCTTCTACTTAGTAGGCATGCTGCTTAGTCTGAATCACATAAGCCAATCAAGGCATCAATTGGTCCTCTACTCATGATCACTCCCATACCTGGTTCCTGTTTTAGGTATTTCACTACACGAGTGGTTGCATCCATATGGGATCTTTTTGGAGTCTGCATGAATTGAATCAAAATCTGTATTGCATAGTTTATGTTTGGTATGGTGACTATAAGGTACGAGAGTTTTCCAATCAGCTTTTGATGGCTTGTTACATCTATCAAAGGATCAGATAATTTACTTCACATCCCCTTATCATACTCAAGTAAAGTAAGCTTCTGATTGAGTTCTAGGGGTGTAATAGCAAGTTTTGCTCCACTTAAGCCCATCTCTGATATGAGCTCTAGGGTTTAATTCCTCGTATTAAGAACGATTCCTTGTTGAGACCTCAAAACTTCAATCCCCATAAAGTATCTTAGTTCACCTAAATCTTTTACCTTAAATTTCTGATGTAGTACTCACATGGCTTCATTAATGAGCTCTATACTTCTTCCAGTTAACAATAAAATCATCCACATAGATTAGGGTAATGACAATCTCATTCCCAGACTTCTTAGTGAACAAGGAGTAGTCATAAACACTTTGGCTGAAGCCTGGACTAAGCAAGGCCTCTGTAAGTTTAAGATTTCACTGCCTTGTTGCTTGTTTGAGTCCATATAGGGATTTCAACAGCCTACTGACCTTTTTCTCCTCTTGTCTTTGGAAACCTTGAGGCAAGTCCATATATACTTCCCCATCTAGGTCTCATTGTAAGAAAACATTAAACACATCTATTTGATAAAGGCCACAGTCTTTAGAAGCAGTTAATGTTATTACTGACCAGATTGTCACCATTTTTACCATTGGTGAAAAAGTTTCATGATAGTCTAGGCCCTCTTGTTGACTATATCCCTTAGCAACCAAGCGAGCCTTAAATATCCCCACCTCTCCATTGGCTTTGTACTTGATCTTGTAGACCCATTTTGACCCTATAGGTAATTTCCCAAAAGGCAAGTCTACTACTTCCTATGTCTTGTTATCCTCTAATGCCTCAATCTCTTGTTTCATGGACTAAATCAATCTATCATCTTGCACTGCTTATCTGAAGTTTTGTGGTTTTTTAGTTATTGAGAAGGCCCTTATGTAGTCTTTGTACTTCTTTGTGACACAATCATAAGACAGGAAGTTGGAAATATGATAAGGACAATGTGAGTATTGTTTGGTGCCAACAACATAGTCTTGCATCCAGATTGGAGGATGTTTGGTTCTAGTTGATTGTTTGGCGAGCATAGTAGGAAGTTGTGTTGAAGTAGTTTATTCTTGCAATGTTGGCGCAGCCCTGCCTTGTGTACCCGCATGAGCAGTTGTATCTGGCGCAACTATGTGATCAATTGCTGGAGCTGGTATTTGATACGTATTTGAATCAGATGCTACTTGATCTTGTGTATCTTGATTTGTTGTGCCAGGTGAATCTGCATCTGCATGCCCCTCAGATTCAGTGATATATGTTGACCCTACTGACTCCATGGTATGCAGTTCTCCTTGTTGTTAGGATTGAAAAGCATATGCAATGGGTTTTGAAACTTGTTGATGATGTGTTGTGATGAAAGGAAACGCATATTCCTTGAACAAGACATCTCTGCTAACAAAGAACGAGTTAGTAGTCCTGTCAAATAATTTATACCCCTTCTGGGTAGTGGAGTATCCCATTAGGACAACCTTCTTAGCTCTTGGTTCAAACTTGTCTTCTTTGACCACATTTGTAGCATAACATAGATATTCAAAGGTTCTGAGATGTGCTAGTAAGTGTGTCCTGCCATACAACAATTCAAAAGGGCTTTTTCCACCTAGTACTCTAGTAGGAAGTCTTTTTATAAGATAAACAACTGTTTGAACACATTCTCCCCAAAATTTTCTTGGTATCCCAGCTTGAAATTTTAGTGCGCTAGCAGTGTCTAAGATGCATGTATTTTCTCTCAGCCACCCCGTTGTGTTGTGGGGTGCCGCACACAGCTACTTTAATATTACTCCATGACCCTGGAGAAACTCACTCCACTGATGATTAAAAAATTCTCTACCATTGTCTGTTCTAATCACTTTAATGCATGTGTTACCTGTGTCTTAACCATACATAAGAACTGCTTCATGAAAATGATAGTTTCACTTTTCCAACTGCATTAGAAATATCCAAGTTGCTCTAGTGTAATCATCCACAACTATAAGGAAGCAATGTTTATTATCATGTGTAGCAACTTTATAAGGTCCCCATACATCCGTGTGAACAAGTTGAAATGGTTTTGCACTTAGGTGCTAAATGACAGGAAAACCCAATCTACATTGTCTAGCCAAGGGACAAATGGAACACTTATTATGTATTGCGTTGTCTACTTTATTATGCAAGAAAGAAATATGTTGCATCACTAGTAATGGAGTTTTTCCTAATCTCATGTGCCAAAGATCTCTTGAAACTCCATGCTTCTGCAATGTGATGATAAGAGCAACTGTTAACTGTCATATTCACTTCCCTTCAACAAATAAAGTCCACTAGTTTCCTTACCAATCCCCTTCACCCTGCCACTGTAAAGATTCTGAAAGACACACAGTTTGGGCAGGAAAAGAGCACCACATTGTAAGTCCCTGGTTAGTTTAAAGACAGACATTAGGTTGAACTTAAAGCTAGGAATATACAACACATTTGGCAGTTTGTTATCTGCTGATAATTGTGTGCTACCCATGTGCGTAACATCAGTACCAACTCCATTTGGCAGTCTCACTTTCTCTCTTTTACAATTTTCCACATTCTTAATATCATTCAGTAATCCTAGTAAGGATGTTATGTGATGTGTATCTCCTGAATCCACTATCCAGCTATCACTATAGACATTTGATGCAATAGACACAATGTTACATGCCATGTTAGATTGTGTTTGATTGTTATTGTGTGCATCGTTGTTGAGCATGTACAGAATCTGTTGACATTGTGCCTCAGTATAGAAAAAATATCCTCTTTCTGTTGTGATGTTCCCTGAGAATTAGAGGTTGTTGGTGGCCCTTCTACATTGTTAACTGTAGTAAAAAGTCCTTTAGGTCTATAATCTCTCCCTTGATGCCCTTTATTTCATCTGAAATCTTCAAGATATCCAATAATTTTGAAGTAGTTTTATTTCATGTGGTAGTGTTCGCACTGCATGAATTGTTTCTTTCCCCTAAATCCTTGACCTCTTCCTGCTTGCATTGCCATTGGATCTACCTTTTCTGATATTGCACTACCACCCAAGTATTGTTGACTTTCATCTTGTGTGATCATAGCATATGCTTGATTAATAGTAGGCTCAGTTGTTTTCATTAAAATATGCCTTCTAACTTGATCTTATGTATCATTCAAGCCATCGAAAAACTGCATCAATCTCTATTGATGTACGTGCAATATATGCTCCTTCCATTTCACACATCCACAATTTGGAGATGGTACCAACACTTCATACTTTGCACATAACTCCTTCAATTTGGTGAAGCACACAGCTACAGAGTCAATCCCTGTGACAATCGTAAAATTCCTCTATGTAATTGAAAAATTCTCACTCGATTCACCTTATCAAAACGTTCCTTAAGATCCTCCCACACAACATGTGCATCTGATGCATAAATGATTCCACTCAATAGATCCTTCGAGACAGAGTTCATAATCCATGAATGCACTATTGCACTTCATGTCTCCCATTCCTCATGGAGATCAACTTCAAATGATGACTTAATGCATGTTCAATTGATGAACCCTAATTTGCACTTAGCCTTAAGTGGAAGTCGCATAGATATACTCCACAAACCATAATTCTCATAACCTGTGAGTTGGTTTGGAATCAACACTAATATTGGAGTGTCAGAGGGTCGTAGGAACAAAGGATGTGTATAATCGATCTTAGTTCACTCTACCATTGTTGAACAATCTCATATTAAAATCAATTGCACACAATCAAAGAAATTACAGGAAAAACACAACATCAAAATACTACAATCTCTGCAGAAATTTCATCCATCTACAGTGAAATGAATAACACGGTGATGACTTTCAATTTTGGATAATAAGAGAAATTTCTTACTAGGTCGAGTTTCGAAATCCATTCATCTATCTCACGTGCTCTAATACCATGTTAGATTCATGCGAAGAAGAAGAGAGTTGAGGATTCATAATTGGGAAAATAGCTCAATTGATTAACTAGGCATAAACATCCGGCTATATACAACTATAACTAACAATTAGGTACTAAGTCTCTAAATTAACTTTAATATACCACAAATTCTAATATGTACACTTAGGCCCATAGCTCCAACCAACTAACTAACTTCTATATACACCAATATTTCTCAATATTAATCCATTCAATTAGTTGTTTATCCTGGTTGGGGTTTTAAGCTTGGTTTAACTTAAAAGAGGTTAAAAGGGAAATGGATGAAAAAGTGAAATTTTGATTTTCCCTCCTCTACAAAGGAACATTGTCCCATATTGGAAGAGAAAAGCTCATTTGTTGAGTATATATATGATTACACTTCTTCTAGATCTTAAAGAGTTGGGAAGAAGGCAAGCCTCGCGCTCTCATCATCCTTCGGCTTTGATCTGATTTCTTGATTAATTTTTTGGACCAAACTTATTTGTTAAATATTAATATTTAATCCAAATCGACTATTTTTTTAACGATAATTTAAAGTTTCCCTCTGATTTTGTTTTCTCGTTTCGTTTTGCGTAAATAGTCATTTACGTAATAGCCGTTTACGTGAACGGTCATCTTGAAGTCATGATCATCTTGAAGAGTTGCACCTCTTTGTTTAAACCCAACCTGTTGGCTATAACTAGCAAGCCATTCCTTCATATTTCCTTTACGAAAATTTGGATTTCTCCTTTTTCCTTCTGCATTGTTTTTAACGGAAAAGAAAGCAATAAGTGTGATTTGCTATTGTTCTTTGAGTTCGTTGGTCACTGGGGTTTGAAATGTCGCTACACCGGTAAGGGTATTCCATTTTATCCTAGGAGGAAATAATCCTAAACCTCGGGGTACTAGGAGGGGATTAAGTTCCTTAAGAAAACACTGTGAATTCAGTGGGCTCAGATTAATTTATGTTCTTATACATTTATGGTTTTATTTTATTTTTATATTTGAATATATTTTCCAATACAGAATACTGACAGTTTTTTCTCTTACATTCTCATACTATGAGCTTATTCTATCTCCTAATAAAAAGGTTTGATTTTGCATATGCTCAGATGGTCACATTTCCGACAAAGAAGGATGTTTGTTTTGAAATTCCTTTGGCAGGACTACAAACAAGAGGAATAAGTACATACGACTCATTATTTGACAAAAGGTAACTATAGCATTCAAGGGTGTGTGACCTAGTAGTTAATGAAGTGGATTCTGAAAGGTTTCAAGGGTAAAACCTTATTCGCATCGGGTGACACTCGGTCAATAAACAAATGACATATATTACTTTATTCAACTACAACTATTAGTACTTTTTTTTTGGTAAGTAAAACGTTTTATTTCACAAACCAAGTATCAACTTTACAATTCATATCTTTAGGTACTTGGACATCATGCCTCAAGTCCTATACTCTACTCCTCTTCTAATTACAGACTCAATAACAACTAGAACAAAAAAACAACACTAAAGTCTAGGATATGCCTTCATTTCTTGTAATTTCCTATCTAGCTTTCTGTATTTACTTCCACAATAATGAATATCTTGTGCTATTACTCGTAAAACTGCATCCTTCTGCCTGGTTTTCTGTTGGAAAATTCTCATATCCTTTCATGCCAAATATGGTAAACACATGCAACCAAACAAATCCTATACATGTGAGAGCTTGCAGATTTTCCTTTCACATTCATTTCAGCCCATCTCACTTATTTAGCCCACCCTTTAGCACTCATTTTAATCCCTTTCCATTCTAGTATACTATTCAATATTTGTTTTGTTGTTCTACATCCAAAAAACAGATGTCCAATAGTTTCTGGATTACTCTTGCACATAGGACATGAAATATCTTCTACTAAACTCCACTTTGCCACTCTATCTCGTGTCTGCAACCTACCATGTAGTGTCAATTATAGAATGAACTTCCATCTAGGGGCAACATAGTTGTTGCATATGAGCCTTCTCCACAAGCATTTTTGATACTCTCCTTGGAACTTTCTATACATCTTATGTATATTGAACTTATCAAGCTTCTTGATTTCCTCTTCTTGTATTCCTGCTTCCTCCAGATATTCTGCGGCCTTTAAAAAATTTTGTACAATCCACGATGCTTGCATTGATTTGCTCTTTCACAGACTAACTCTTTTCCCATAATAGCAATGTATCCATTTCGCCCATGATTTATCCTTCTTACTACATATATTCCACAATAATTTACATACTGCTGCTCTATTCCACATTTGAATATCCATAATATTCATCCCTTCTGCAACTTTAGGCAAACAAATCATGTCCCAAGCAATGAGTGCCCTATGAGAGACCTCAACTCCTTATGTCCATAAAAATCTCTTGCATACACTCTCAATCATTTGTATCAACTTTGTTGGCAAAGTAAAGATCTGAGACCAAAAAGTTTGAATTGAAAATAGCACACTCTTTATGAGTTGTACTCTCCCTGCATAAGACAAGAAATTTGAAGTCCAGCTAGTGATCCTACCAATAATCTTATCAATGAGAGGCTTACATTGTATAATTTAAAGTCTTTTTGTGCTAAGAGGGACCCCTAGGTATCTTATAGGTAATTTACCTTTAATGAAACCCAAATGGTCCAGTATATCATTCTGAACATTCTGTTGTACCCCTCCAAAAGTATACACTGCTTTTATCCTCATTTGCCTCCGGCCCAGACACCTTTGAAAACCTTTTAAAACAAGCATACATTTCCTTCACTGCCTCTATATTTCCTTTGCAAAATAAGAACAAGTCATCCGCAAAACTTAGTTTCACTATGTTCAGCTTAGCACACTTTGGATGAAACTTAAATAGCTTATTCTCCTTCAAAATTTTCAGCTCCCTTGTTAGGTATTCCATGACAAGAACAAACAAGAAAGGGGACACGAGGTCCCCTTGTCTCAAGCCTTTTTTTGCTGGAAAAGGTTTCATAGGAGTCCCATTGATAATTATAGAATAGAAAACAGTTTTGACACAATTCATGATCCAAGTAACAAACATTCCCGGAACACATAATTGTTCCAATACCTGCTCTAAAAAACACCATTCCACTGAGTCGTATGCCTTCCTCATATCAATCTTCAAGCAACATCGTGGAGTAATATTCTTCCTATTGTATCCTTTAACTATCTCATGGCTCAATATAATGTTGTCTGAGATGATCCTCCCTGAAACAAAAGCTGACTGGCTGTCATCCACCAAATAATCCATAACTCATTGCAGTCTATTTGTTATGATCTCTGATATGATTTTATAGATTGTAGTACAACATGAAATAGGTCTAAATTCAGAAACCTTTGAGGGATTCTAAACTTTAGGAATCAGAGTCACTGAGGTACAGTTTATAGGCTTGTACATGTCTGCACTTCTGAAAAAAATCTTGTATTGCTTCTACTACTTCATCTCTTATGATTGTCCAGGTCTTCTTAAAAAATAATGCATTATATCCATCGCACCCTGGGGCTTTGGAATCATCTATGCTATGTAATGCTTTGATAACCTGCTCTCTTGTTACTGGATCTATCAGTTTCACTTGCTGGGCTCTTGTCAACCTGCTTCCCTTTTTCATCACCTCTGGTTCAATAGCTGGTATCTCCTCAGTTGCTGCTCCTAATAACCTCTGGTAAAATTGAATTATTTCCTACTCAACTTCCTGTTGATTCTGAGTATACCCACCTGTCTGAGTTGATAGCTTTGTTATTCTCTTTTGAGCATTCCTATTTTTTATGCTAGCGTGGAAAAATGCAGTATTTGAGTCCCCTAGTTTCAGCCACTGGATCCTAGATTTTTGTTTCAGAATACTCTCCTCAATTGTACTTCATTTCTCTAGCTTTTCTTTGAGCTCTTTTTCATCATTCTTCAGCATGTCTGCTTGATCAGGATCTCTCATTTGCTCCTGTACTCTCTGCAAATCCTCCCTAATGTTTATAATCTTCTCCTTTATCTTGCAGTAATCATCATTGTGTAGCCTTTTCAGTCCAGTCTTCAGTCTTTTAAGTTTCATCCAGATTCTTTCCATTGTTGCTCCTCTTATATTCATCCCCCACATTGTTTTAACTATGCCTTCAAACTCCTTATGCTCAGCTAGTGTATTGAAAAACCTGAATGGCTTTGGCTTGATTTGTTGTTCCTGCTCAAAACAAATACATAAAGGAGTATGGTCAGAAAATAAGGGATCTTGTACCACCACCTCCAACTGCCTCATATTCATCATCCAATCCTCATTTGTTAGCGCTCTATCAATTTTACTGTGTACTTGATTGTCAGTCCATGTGAACTTTTTTCCAATATATCTTAGCTCTGCCGTTCCTGTATCTTCTAGAAACTCATTGAAATCTCTTATTTCTGATTCCATCACAGGATTCCCATTATACCTATCTTCCCAACTATTTATTGCATTATAGTCCCCCATAGCAATCCAAGCTCCCTTTAGTCCCCTCTGAAGTTTTGTTAACTCTTCCCACTTAACTTTCCTTTTCTCAATGGTATGTAATCCATATACTGCTGAAAACCAGAATTATTCTTTGTTCTCATTAAAATAATTCTCCCTGTAATCATCTGCTCAGTAACACTATGTTGTATAAAATCCAGAATATTTGGATTCCACACTACCCAAATTCTTCCTTTATTACTTGTTGCATAGTTGTCCTTGTATTTCCAGTTTTGTGATATTTTCTGTATAACTTTCTCTCCCACATGCTGCTTCACCCTGTGTTCTATTATAGCCATTAAGCCAACCTTATTATCTCTAATGTACTTCTTTATTTCTTTTTGCTTATATATTTTATTTAGTCCTCTTACATTCCATGTAATTATCTTCATATAGGAATAAAAGGAACCTCATACTCCTGCATCACCTCTCATCTATTCTTACTTCTTGAACCCATGTTTATCATCAGTGAGCTTGTTGGTTCTGGTGTATTCCCCCCATTCATTTCTATCCCCATTCTTATTCCCCCATGTTTTACATTCTTAGTTATGGACTTACTCTTAACTGTTTGCCAACCTTCCTCATCCTTATGCTCTTGTGATATCATTCCATCTTGTGTTTGTGATACTCCTTTATTTTTTCCATCATTCATCTGACCTTTCATTCTTGCTTCATTGCCCTGCTTCTCTATCCCTTGCTCCCTCTTCCTCCAAAATTGTTGTGGCTTCAACTCTCTACCTTTCTGCTTTACTTCTTCCTTCTGTTGCTCTTGACAAATATGTCCTAATTGTAGACACTTTTTGCAATACTGAGGCAGCCAATCATACCAAACCTCTTGTTCAAATTCCCTCCCATTTGGATATTCTACCATAATCTGTTTTGGAAGAGGCTTGGTCACATCCATTTCTACTAGAATTCGAGCATAAGAAATACGCTCAACTCTAGTTGTACACGCATATGTGTATATAGGTATCCCCAGAGTACTCCCAATCCTGCTTAGTGAATCATCTTCCCAACAATTTAACGACAACATTGGCAATTGGATCCAAATTGGTATAGTTTTCAGTACTTCATTTGCAAAATCAAACGTTGCAGACCACAATTTAACCACAATAGGCTTACTATTCATAGTGTGTGGTCCTGAATACAATACAACATCTTTATCCTCCAATGTAGCAAACTTAACAACAAAATACCCAGCATTATGAAGGTATAGTGTTGGTTTAGCAGCAAAATTCCATTGAAACGAAATAAACCTTTCTAAAACAGCAATAGTAGGTGTTTCCCCTACTACATACACAATCACAACAATTTTCCACTTATCTGTAGCTCGTTCCACCATCTTTTTATCTAATTTAGCTACCTTCATTCCATTTTTAATCGTAGGAGCAATATACTGCAAATTTATACCTCGATTTGCCATTTTATTCTCTGCAAATAGATTTCTCCACTTCTTCGCATCTGGTATCTCCTGCTTCCTTTGAGCATCAGCATCTCTCAAACCTTTTCTGATTTCATTCTCATTTACTTCATCAATTACCCTAATTGTACCTTTATTTGGTTCCAATTGAGAAATTGAACCTCCTACAGCCGGTTTTGGAGTTTTAGCTCCTTTAGTTAAGGTTAGCCACTGTTCCATTGGTTTCTCCGTTACTGTTTCATTCATTATCTAGGATTTTTCCACTGATTTCTGTACTTGTCCAATATCTCCTTCCTTCGTTGCTACTTCTCTCATATCTACCTTGATTGCATGTCGTTGAGGCCTGCCTCGCGTCATTTTTCGGTGATATTGGCGTACAATAGCAAGAGCACGCTATCCTACGTCGAGAGGGAAAAAATTCTAGAAAGTTATTAATATAGATGACACTTGTAATTTTTTTAATCCAACTATTAGTACTTAACCATAGTCAAAATGTGTTTTGCACATAATCTTAATTAATAGTGTCAAAATACTTAATAAGCATGCTAGTTATTCATCGTTATCTTCTAAACAGTATAGTCAACTTGTCCCAAAGGCCACCATTGACCATTACGAACTTCGAGAAAAGTTCTCCTCCTGCAATTATCATTACATTTTAATCTTAACCAAACAAAGTATGGTATCTACTGGGTTCTACTCATATGTACTACATAAGCAAAAAAATTCTTCTAACATCCACCATATATGGAATTAAGGATCTGTACAAAGTTTAGACGTGAAAGAAATATCATGCAACCTTCAAATAACAAAAGGATGACTAAGCAAACATACTATATGCTCTAATTCGTTGGTCTTAGTTTGTACTCCCCAACCACATGGTAGCTTCAATATTACTCTTTGATTTGAAAGAGAACCAAAACACACAAGATTGCAGCAAATTGAAAGATGCTAAGGATGTGACGACAACTCTAATGTTTCTGACATTAGTTACTTTGAGTTTATGACTCTATTATGTGTTATGATTATTTATTTATTTATTTAAAATAAGACTCCTAATGTACCTTATTTTGTTTCCTATAATTACTTAAGTAAGCCGGATGTAAACAACCGGTACAAGTAAGTTTTTACCAGTTTCAAATTCAAATTCTAACTGAGACAAAAATACTAAGTTGTTTCTTGATGACACAAAGAGATCAAATGATCCACAATAAACACATATAGAATAAGGAAATTATTTGAGCATGCAATAGTTAGTCAACTAGTTAGGGGCCTTAGTGTACATAGTGAAGTTGTAGTATGCTATACTTATTTTAGGAAGTTAGTACCTAATTCTTGGTTAGGACTATATATAGTCGGTGTTTATGCTTCATACAATTTAGTTGAGCTAATTTCCAATTCACTGATTCTTCTCCATGCTTTCTCTCTGCTAATTCTAATATGGTATCAGGGCTATGGATGATGATTCATGGATTCAAAAGCTCAATTAAGTAAGATTCTTCTCTTTCTAAATTGAAGTCCGTCATTGTGTTCTTCATTTCCTGGCAGATGGTGAAATATCTTTAAAATTAGGTTGATTTTGTTGTTGTTTTTTCTTGATTGTATAATTAAGTTAAATTTGAGGTCAGTCATCAATGGGGGAGAAAACTAATATTAATTACACTCATCCTTTGTTCCTACAACCCTCTGACACCCCATGATTGGTGTAAATTCCAATTCAACTCACATGATCCGAGAATTATGCCCTGTGGAGTAGATCTATACGCCTTGCTCTCAAAGTAAAGCATAAATTAGGGTTCCTTACTGGAACGTGAATAAATCTTCATTTGAAGATGATCTCCACGAGGAACGGGAGACATGCAATGCGATAGTGCACTCGTGGATTATGAAATCTGTATCGAAGGATCTACTGAGTGGAATCATTTATGCATTAGATGTACACGTAGTGTGGGATGATCTTAATGAGCGATTTGATAAGGTGAATCGAGTGAGGATATTTCAGTTACACAGAGGAACCTCAAGACTGTCACAGGGATCTGACTTTGTAGCTTTGTATTTCACAAAATTGAAGGAGTTGACGTACTTGTCCCTTCCCCAAACCGTGGATGTGTGAAATCAAAGGAATATGTTGTACATTTACATCAACAAAGGTTGATGCAGTTTCTGGATGGTTTGAATGATACCTATGACCAAGCGCGAAGAAAAATTTAGATGAAGACGATTGAACCTACACTCAACCAAGCATATGCTATGATCACACAAGATGAAAGCCAACA
Source organism: Nicotiana undulata (assembly GCA_005239495.1). NCBI lineage: Eukaryota > Viridiplantae > Streptophyta > Magnoliopsida > Solanales > Solanaceae > Nicotiana > Nicotiana undulata. The sequence continues at coordinate 244,992 of ML281969.1, read as the reverse complement.
GTCTATGGGTGGTAGTGCAATGGTAGAAAAGGTGGATCCTATGTCAATGCAAGTTGGAAGAGGTCAAGGTTTTCGAGGGAAGAAACAATTCCTACAGTGTGATAATTGTCATATGAAGGGTCACACTAAGGAGAATTGTTTCAAAATCATTGGTTATCCTGAAGATTTCAAAGGAAAGAAGGGTCATCAAACTAGAGATTATAGGGCTAAAGGACCTTTTACTGCAGTAAACAATGTGGAAGGACCAACAACTTCTAATACGCAGGGAGCAACACAACAGAAAGGATAATTTTTCTTCATTGAAGCACAGTACCAGCAGATATTTCACTTGCTCAACAAGATTCAAACATTGACAATCAGACACAAGCTAATATGGCAGGTAATATTGTATCTCTTGCCTCAAGTGTCTATAATGACAATTGGATAGTGGACTCAGGGGCCACACACCACGTAACATCTTCACTAGAATTACTGAATGATGTCAATAATGTAGATAGCTGTAAAAGAGAAAGGGTGAGATTACCAAATGGAGATCGTACTGATGTTACACATATTGGAAATACATAACAGAAATTTCAGCAGATACTAAACTATAAAATGTGTTGTGTGTTCCTGACTTTAAGTTTAACTTTACGTCAATTTTAAAGTTAACCAGGGACTTACAATGTGGTGCTCTCTTCCTTTCAAATCTATGTATCTTCATTGCCAGTAATACAACATGTTTCTTTTTTGGATAATAAAGTAGACAGTACAATATAGAATAAATGTTATATATGTCCATTGGCTAAGCAACATAGGTTGAAATTTTATGTTAGTGAGCACCTAAGTACTAAGCCTCTCTAGCTTGTTCACATGGATGTATGAGGGCCCTATAACCAGGGCCCTACAAGGTTGCTACACATGATAAAAAGCATTACTTTCTTACAGTTGTGGATGATTATACTAAAGCAACTTGGATTTTTCTTATGCAGTTGAAAAGTGAAACAATCATATTTCTAAAATAGTTTTTTTTTGTAGGTACATACCCAGTTTGGTATTTGTGTTAAGATGGTTAGGACATAGAATGGCAAAGAATTCTTTAACCATCAGTGGAATGCATTTTTACAAGAGCATGGGGTAATTCACCAGAGTAGTTGTGTGCACACCCAACAACAAAATGGGGTGGCTGGGAGAAAACATATACACATCTTAGACATTACAAGAGCGTTGAAGTTTCAGGCTGGAATACCAAGCAAGTTTTTAGGGGAACGTGTGCAAACAACTATTTATCTTATAACATACTTCCTACTAGAGTGCTAGGTGGTAAGGGTCCTTTTGAGTTGATGCATGGCAGATAACCCTCACTAGCACATTTGAGAATTTTGGATGTTTGTACTATGCTACAAATACGGTGAAGTAAGATAAATTTGGACTTAGAGCTTGGGAAGTTGTTCTAATGGGGTATTCCACTACTCAAAAGGGTTATAGACTGTTTGACATAGCTACTAACTCTTTATTTGTCACTAGGGATGTCATATTCAGGGAATCAACATTTCCTTTTCTCACATGATATCACCAACAACCTGTCTCTACTTATCAATCCTCAAATCACATAGTTGATGTCCCTGAGACATTACAAGGGGAAGGGATGATCACTATGGATCCATACCTCTCAAATTCAACAAGCTAGTAATTCAGTCAAGCAGATGCATCTTATGATGCATATGGTGATAATGGTGATGTAGCAGATCAAACAGATACCATATGTGTAGTTGATCATGCAGATGTACCAGGTGATGCTGATCCAACAATTATGGAACTACAGATACCAACTAAACTTGGCCCAGCTGAACTTATCATGGCACCAACTGATCTTACTTCCACTGTTCTCCCTAGGCAGTCAACTAGAACAAAGCATCCTTTTATCCGGATGCAAGATTATCTTGTTGGTAGTAAGAAGAATTCTCAGCGTCCTTATCCAGTATAGAATTTTCTATCCTATGACAATGTCATACATAAATACAAATATTACATCATGGACTTTCCAACAATCATAGAACCACACAACTTCAAGGAAACAGTGAAGGATGACAGATGGATACATGCTATGAAACATGAGATTGAAGCTTTAGATGACAACAAGACCTGGGTGGTGGTGGACTTGCCCCCTGGAAAGTCCTTTATATGTTCAAAATGAGTCTACAAAATCAAGTACAAGGCTAATGGAGAGATGGAAATATTTAAGACTCGATTTGTTGCCAAAGGGTCAACAAGAAGGCCTAGACTATCATGAGACATTTTCACCAGTTGCAAAAAATGGTGACAACCAGATCCGTGATAGCACTAGCAGCCTCTAAGAACTGGGGTCTTTTCCAAATGGATGTATACAATGCTTTTCTGCAAGGTGACTTGTATGAGGAAGTTTATATGGACTCGCTTCAAGGTTTCAAGAGACAGGGGGAGACAAAGGTCTGTACGTTGCTGAAATCATTGTATGGCCTTAAGCATGCATCAAGACAGTGGAACCTTAAACTTATAGAGGCCTTACTCAGTGCAGGCTTCAGTCAGAGTGTACATGACTACTCCTTATTCACCAGGAAATCTAGGAGTAAGTTTGTGATCATTTTGATCTATGTGGATGATTTACTTTTGACCGGAAGCAACATTGAACTCATTAATGAAGCAAAATCGGTATTGCACAAGCAGTTCAAAGTCAAGGGTCTAGGTGAGCTCAAATACTTCCTAGGCATTGAAGTCTTGAGATCTAACCAAGGAATCCTTCTTAACCAGAGAGAGTACACCCTAGACATTATTTCAGAGATGGTATTGAGTGGTGAAAAGCCTACTCTTACACCCTTAGAGCTTAATCATAAGCTCACCTCGTTGGAATTTGACAAAGGAATTGGGAGCAAGGTGTCCGATTCTTTGGTCGAAGTAACATGCTATCAAAAGCTCATAGGAAAACTCAAGTATCTCACAGTTACAAGACTAGGCATCAGTTATGATGTGCAAAATCTGAGTCAGTTCATGTAGACTCCAAAGAAGTCTCATATGGATGCAACCATTCGTATAGTGAGATATCTTAAACATGCACCAGGAATGAGGGTAATTATGAGACGAGGGACAACTAATGCCTTGGTTGGTTTTTGTGATTCATACTGAGCATCTTGTCCTATAAGCATAAGGTCTGTTAGTGGTTATCTTGTTAAGTTTGGTGACTCTTTAATATCTTGGAAGTCTAATAGCCTGTTTGGCCAAGCTTTGTTCTGGGCCAAAAGTGCTTTTTTTGGTCAAAAGTACTTTTGGCAAAAAATTGAGGTGTTTGACCAAGCTTTTGGATGGAAAAAAGTGCTTTTGAGGAGAAGCAGAAAAAGTAGCTTCTCTCCAAAAGCACTTTTCTGAGAAGCACTTTTGAGAAAAATTACACTTAGAAGCAGTTTTCAAAAGCTTGGCCAAACACTAATTACTGCTTAAAAATGCTTTTCAAATTAATTAGCCAAACACAAATTACTTCCCACCAAAAACACTTTTTTTAAAAGTACTTTTGAGAAAAACACTTCTCAAAATAAGCTGATTTTAGAAGCTTGGCCAAATGGGCTATAAGAAACAACACAATGTCTCGTAGCAGTGCTGAAGCTGAATATAGAAGCATAGCATCTGTTGTAGATGAGACAATATGGCGGCGAGGCTTATTTGCAGAGATGGGAAGTCCAATTCATCAGTCTGTTATCCTGTTCTCAGACAACATGAGACAATAGGTTCTAAGCCATGTTATTGAATTTCCAATGCTTCCATTTATTTGAGCTTTATTTATTTCTCAAAAATAATGTTGAAGTTAACCATCTACACTCAAATCATTTTTCAAACGTAACCCCAAATCATTCTTTCTATTTTTTGATTTGAGGATAATTATATTCTTTTTTTCTCTGAAGTTAAAGACAAATAACATACGGAAGTTTTGGAGTTAATATGCAAATTAATTACCACCAATACCATTGACAACATTTTCTTTACCCCACAGATTGAGTAGATAATCAATTTTATCCAATGACCAAAAATAAATGAAAAATGAATTTAGAGGCGTCTTTTGTTTCCATTGAGTTGTTTTGATTTTAATTTTTCGTTTTATTTAATTTTTCGTTTTATTTAATTTTCTTTCCGTATTTATTTTTAGTTAGATCCATTTAAATTTGGTTTAGTCCGGTTCGGGTCGAAACTCGAAACTAAAAAAAAATCAAGTTAGCTCTGCACTTTCTTCTTCACCGCCTTCACTTCCTCTGAAGTGACTGCAAAAATCTTCAAAACCCAAACCTTTCTTCACCATAAACCCTACTGTTCTCCTCCCCTACAAGATTCTCGAACCTCATACCAGAACCAAATCCCCTAAATTTTCTCCTCTAAAGTTCAAAATTCAAATACACCAATAATGACTAAGGTTTACGGAACCGGAACCTACGATTTCCGGCGCCACCGCGTAGCTGAGTACCCGGTGGAAGCATTACCGCAGTCGGCGGAGAAAATGATGCCTTCCGTATCAGACAGGCCGCCAGAGTCAAAGCCCGGTTCGAACATTCCTAGCTCCATAACCCTTGCTGAGATCCAACGCGACCGCTTGACTAAGACCGCTGCTTCTAATTGGGCCAAAACTGGGGAGAAGAAACCCTTTAGTCCTGAGCTCGTCAAAGAAATTTATGACACGGAGCTCACTGTAAAAGGTTAGTAGTTGAAATTAGAAAAAATGCTTTAATGTTTGTGTTTATTCTTAAAAAGTAAATGATCAGTATGTGTTTCGACTGAGGTCTGAGCTGGCTTGGACACTGCTGTCATAAAAAAACAGATAAATGTATGGTGGTATGTGATGATATCTTGTGATTAGGGCGTCGTAGAAATAAATTTTGATTGATGATATTTGATCATGGTTTGTGTAAAGGGGGGAGAAAGACGGTTCCGCTGCAGAGGGTGATGATATTGGAGGTTAGCCAGTATTTGGAGAATTATCTTTGGCCCAATTTTGATCCAGAGGCTTCTTCCTTTGAGCATGTGATGTCAATGATGCTGATGGTCAATGAAAAGGTATGATATTCTTACTACCTTTGGACTCATCTGAGTTACTAGGAATTTCTGGTTGCTTGTCAGGGTGTTCAGCCTCACAATAACAAGGCAAAGCTATTAAGTACACAGAGATGGTGCATGTTATTACCATGTTTTTACAAAAAGCAACTTATAATACTATACATCTTCTACTAAAATTGTCTGCATCTGATAGCATCTGTTACTGCACAACACATGCAGAACATACCTTTCTCAGATAGAAAGCTTTGAAGAAAGCTTCCACTTCTTCAGCCTCCGTGTCTTATTAGGGTCTCCTAAAAGAAACATCGAAGGTCACCTTTGTTGCGCCTTCTTAATAGTTGAGCTGCGATGGAATTCTTGTAATTCGCAACAACATATAAATTTGGGGGATTTTCTTTCAGTGTTGTGTTTTGTTACTTCTTACCCTTTGCTACCAAAAATCCCGTGAAGCATTTTTATGTCATTTTCTCCTTCGCAATCCCTTTCCACGCATTTGTCCTATGTGTAAACATTTCCTTAAGAACCATCCATGAATCCGTCCATCTTGATTACAACCATCCTTCATATGTACACTATGATATTCGCGTCTTTCATAACCTCAAAAATGCCATTCAGTTAAGGATTGAAGTGCTTTTACTCTGCCTATCTTTCTTTTTTTGAGAATGGTAAACCGTGTATTTAAAGAAAAAACATTAAGGCAGTGCAAAGCCATATACTTTTACTCTGCATATCTGTGGGTAATTTTGTTGCATTGTACGTCTGTTGTGTTATGTTCAAAATGGAAATTGGTGGCTCTGTTTCTTTTTCCTACAAGTTAAATTGAAGGAAAGCTGCATTTGACTTATATGATGATGAAAGATGGAATAAATTAAGCATTGGTAGAATTAGTGAGATATCTGGCCGCATTAGCAGAAAATTTAGAGTCTGTCATGTGGCAATAGTTTCAAATAAGGATCATGTAAATGCTTATGATTCCTCTATTTAATCTTTGCACGCTATTTGTCACTGGTTACCAAATATTTTATGCAACTTGTAGTTTCGGGAGAATGTGGCTGCATGGATCTGCTTCTATGATAGAAAGGATATGTTCAAGGCATTCCTTGATAGGATTCTTCGGCTGAAAGAGGTTTGTTTTTGTCTTGGGCTTAACGAATTTTTAGTGGTTCAGTTATCCTAAGTAATTTGGTAATGCTTGTTCTATTGAAAAAGCTTGTTTTCTAACCTGAAGCTGGGTTGTAACTTGCTTTAAAAGCATCAGTAACTCCTCCTCGGCTACTAATGTGAATAATAACGCATCCTTGGTGGATGATTGATCAGCAGGAAAATTTTAGCTCCACATGAAGTGTAAAATAAGAATCTATTTCAACAGAGTTCTTTCTATCTCTGATGTGAGGGTGAGCTAGAAACTGAGAGTGCTGAAAAGAAACAAAGGCAAAGGAGAAAAACAATATACTTTTATCAAAAGTGCCTAACCACTTTAAGAACACCTTTTGTGGTGTGGAGACCCTTGAAAAATGCATAGGTGAACTGTTTACTTTGCTGAATGATCAAATAACTCACAGCTTTTTGTCAAGTCTAGGGATCATATCTTGTAAACTTTGACTTGCATCTACCTTGAGAATGCAATTGTTTTGTTGTTAGGTTCTATATAAAGTGTTAGTAAACCATGGATTGCAGAGTTAGCATAGCTACTGCGTATGGATAGTTTGATTGACGGGCTAGTTGTGCAGGGATCATAATATAGGGATTGTTATGTTATGCCATTAACAATACACGGATCATTATGGATAAGAGTCAATAATTAGCACTTTAATTGGTACACGTGTACATGGTATAGTGAAAATAAATTCTTAAATTCAAGAATGTCAGAATTCTTACTGTATAGTAATATCTTGATTTTCTTAAATAAAATATTCTAGTTTTTGTTTTTGCTATGACAAGACATCTTAAAATTAGGCAGCTTACATCAAGGGTAAGTAACCTTTAAGGGAATTATGTTCTGTTTTAGGTGCTCTTCGGCAGGTATTGCTAATACGATTGATCTTATTTCACATTATATCACACATAAAATAATACATAAATCCTGCATAAGTTGTGTAAGTATTACTTATGCAGGGAAGGGAAATGACTACTACTACTAATCCCGAGTTTTATGTAACAAGCCTATACTTTTCAGCTCTTTATGTAACTTAACTGGTAACTATTGTTTGTCCAAAATCTTTGTACAATTGTTGAAATCTTATGCAGACTGGTAAAGAAGATTTTATTATTGTCAGCAGTAACGATAATTTTTTATCTTGTTAGACTTTATGACCATATATACATAACAGTGATGACATGGTTTCTTTTGGCATTTTTGTTTTATCATGCCTCTTTGGTGTTATAAAATTTCATGGTGGAGGTTGTTTAAGCATTAGAATGCTAGAACGCTATTGTTTCCGATCATCTTGGTCTCCAGGTCACTGTTTCTTTCTCTTAATTTGGTTGATATGCGACACTTTCATGCTAGACTGTGGTTCTCGTGTTGTATTTCCTTTTCTTAAGGTAAACTGTTCCGTTTTTAAGATAACCTTCTGATTGCGGCTGTTTCATGTGGTTGAACATTTCAGGGCATTGGTAGTTCATTAGTGGTAAAGTTACTGCTGCTATTCATTGTTTTATCTCACAGTTTAAGGCCTGGCTGCAGGGTAGAAGCTTGACAATTGCTGAGAAAATTAATTATCTACTTTTCATGATCAATGCTTTCCAGGTACATTTACATACTTATTGGTGGATCTTACTCTAATTTTCTGATTCCATTTCCCTTCACCTCGAATATCTGACTTCTTTTTCTACATTATCTGAATTTTAACTATTTCTCTAATTTTAGATCGTAAATGTTATGAAGTATGAACAAATAGTTGTTCCCTGCTCTACCCGCAGATGAGATGGACACATCCACGTTTCTTCTTCCAAGTTTTACGAAATTATTCTTAACCTATATCGATGTTGAATGTATCTCTGAGTTGTATAATCGATTTTCTCATTGTTAGAATTGCACCCGGTTAATTATATGGATTATAATCTCTTTATATGGTCTTGAACAATCCTTCTGCTTGTGTGGTGTTGACTGTTGCATTTGTCCCGAAGTCCATTTCTCAACATGGTATAGCCAAAGCCCATATCTAATGTTGGGCTACCTAATATTGGTTATCCATGTTATGCTACCAATGCTCCATATATACAGCCCTTGGTATGCGGCAGGTTAGTATTATTGTGGTCTTTTGTGGTTGAGTTTGGCCTAAGGTCCAATTTTTTTATTTTATTTTAAAATTCATGAAAAATTATAGCATCTTCAATGTTGGGAAAGCATATTGTTTTTTTATTCAACAATAAAAAAGCGTATTTCTACACCTGTAGTGACTGTTAGGTATCTGCATTGCTTCCTGGTACATAATTGACAATTCATGGCCGTTGTACTATTATTTTCCTATTTTGTTTTCTGGGAGTGTTATTGATTGTACTATTTTTTATGTTGTCATTTATTTTCATCTGGATGAATTATTTTACTACTTTTGTTCTTTTAGAGTTTAGAAGATGAGATAGTTAGCAAAAAGGTATTGAGATTAGCTGGTCTGCAGTGTTGGCATTGCTTGTCATATGGTCGATTTCAGGTAACTCGTACTGTGTTGCTAAATGGAGTAGAATGTTCCTCATCCCATCTCATTATCTTATAGTTATTATTATTTTTCTTGAGAACAGATGGAGCTGTGTCTTAACCCTGATCTAATCAAGAAATGGAAGAAGATTGCAAAAAGAGCCAAGGAGGCAGCTAAAAGAGGGGAATCTGTTGATCCCTCAAAGATGCTAGAAGTGAATTTCTTGAGACATCTAATTGAAGAGTTTCTCCAGGTATCTGATTAGGGACTCGTCTTTCCGCCATTCTCTCTAGCTTGTTCTAGAAGAAAATTTCTGATGCTTACTTTGCCATGATCAGGTTCTTGATTGCAAGGTTTTTCCTCAGGTAAACTCTGAGGTTGATGATCACTTGGATATCACAAATGATTTTGAAGGTGTTAATGATGCCTCTGTCCTATACTGTGAACGGTTTATGGAGTTCCTCATTGATCTATTGAGCCAACTGCCAACTAGAAGGTAATAATGCTCTCTGTAGTAGAATAGCTTCCAGCTTCCGATGGAGAAAATTAAAGGATGCTGGCTATGTAGCAGAAACATTGACATGAGTGTCATGTACGGTGTGGACTCAGATATAAAGTGATGAGTGTTGAAAATTAGGAACATGATACCATTCTAACACAATTGCTAGTTTAAAGCGCATAAAATCATTTAATTCTTGATTGTGCTCCTTTTTGCGGAGCTTGGTACTTTTCAGTTTGGCTGACGTTCACTACCACCGTTGTATTTGCTACATAATTTAGCAACACTAGATTTATTCCAATTTGTTACCATTTTCTCACGTTGCTTTTTCTATTTGGTTGTTCTGCAGATATATAAGGCCTGTTGTTGCTGATGTTGCTGTGGTTGCCAAATGTCATTTAAGTGCTCTCTATAGGCATGAAAAAGGAAAACTTTTTGCCCAGCTGGTTGACTTACTTCAGTTCTATGAAGGTTTTGAAATTGATGACCATTTAGGGAGACAAATGACTGATGATGAAGTAGTTCAGGCTCATTATGACCGTTTCCAGTCATTCCAGCTCCTTGCATTTAAGAAGATACCCAAGGTCTGTTTTGATTTCTGTTCCTTTTGATGATGATGAACAGCTCTGGTTATTGTCTCTTTTTAAGAGAATGCCATTTTTATGCACAATATAACTGTATCATATTTAATCTGTTTACCCCTCTATTTCTCTCTCTCCCCATGTTTCTGTAGCTACGGGAACTTGCATTGTCAAATGTTGGTGCAATAAACAGGCGTGCTGATCTATCCAAGAAACTTTCTGTGCTTACTCCTGAGGAGCTGAGAGATTTAGTATGCCGGAAGGTTCGTGAAATGGCTCTTTACTATCTCCGATATATGACATAGAAAATAGGATCATCGTTCATCATTTATCATGTGAAGTTCTTCTATATACAAATTATGAAGTGTGCAAGTTCACTAATTAAAAAAGAAATTATAAAAGAATGCAAGTTAGAGGTCATCCTTTTGATATTTTCGATGAGGAAAACTTCTGTGTCGTCGGAATATACAAGTACGTAGGTGCACTACTTGTCTTGTACAAGCTAGAATGCTGGGTGCTAAATCTGTTGAAGTATACTTAAACCCTGTGATGTTCTTCGACGGTGTTGATAGTCATTTGTATAACTACTGTTAGGGTACCTTGTTATCTCAAATTCTATGAGAAGTAGATTTCAGCTGATGTAGTGACATCTTGACGATGATTAAATCAACTTTTTTGACAGTTAATGACTCGGCACACTATACAGTGATGATAAAACCAAAAAGTATATCTCTTTCTTGTGGAGATATAGGATTCAGAGATAGATTAGCCACAAAGGACTAATGATCTCTGTAAACCACTGATTCAACTGCTAATGGGTTTACAGCTATTCTTACTAATCTTTACATGTGTGATTTTCTATTCGGTGAACCTGCTTAAACAAATAACAATCTGGATAATTTGCATTGTTTGACTTGCTTCATGGATTTGAACACATTGGGCTCTATTAGAGATGCCAACTCCTCCTTGTCTATTTCCATGTTTGCATCAGTGTGATTTCGGGCAAAATAGCATTGGTACACAAAATTATACCTTTCGTGTAGATTGTTGCCGAGGCTACAAAAGATTAACTTGTTTACCTTTAAAGTAATGGAGAAAATGATTGTTCGTTTCACGGCATTGAGGTCCATAAGGACCCAAAAAAGAAAGAATATAAGGCAGATGACTAGAACTATAGGCGATTTGCTTAGCTCTATGACAAAAGCTAAGACATGTTTGTTAGAAAATACGATTTTCCGTTGAAGGGGATTTCTGATAATTGTTGTTTAATGTGCAGTTAGTCTGTGTGTGCTCTCTTATCTTTAACTATTTAGAGAGCCACCTCTCGAGCAACCCCTACTAGTTATATATTTGCAAAAAATGCAGATTGGTTGCTGTATGCTTTCTGACTGATATCATATCGGATAGTGCAGCTTAAACTGTTAAGTCAGAGATGTGTTGTTGGTGGCTTAGTTACCTCATAATTGCTTTCTGGCTTTTATTGCTAAACGTTTAATATTAGTGCATTTGCTCTCTTATCCCTATGGTAGTTATACTCGCCTATCTCCACAATAGCACGAGTAATTATCTTCTGCAAAAAAAGATTGTTATTGCTTATCTGATACCTCCTCCTGTATTGCAGCTAAAACTGATATCAGTGGATGATCCATGTTCAGATAGAGTTGATTTCTTAATTGAAGTAATGATATCATTCTTTGAGAGACAGCAGTCGCAGAAAGAGGCCATAAATGCTCTTCCTCTTTACCCTAATGAGCAAGTAATGTGGGATGAAAGCCTTGTACCAAGTATCAACTACACTGGGGAAGGATGCCTGGCACTTCCAAAGCTCAATCTACAGTTTTTGACACTTCATGACTATCTGCTTAGAAACTTCAACCTCTTTCGCCTTGAATCAACCTATGAAATCCGTGAGGACATCCAAGAAGCTGTGCCACATCTCCTCGCTTATGTCAATAATGAAGGAGAGGCGGCGTTTCGAGGTTGGTCGAGAATGGCTGTACCAATTAAAGAATTTAAGATTACAGCAGTAAAACAGCCAAATATAGGTGAAGTAAAGCCATCTGCTGTAACAGCAGAAGTTACTTTCAGCATCTCCAGCTACAAATCACAAATTAGGTCAGAATGGAATTCACTTAAAGAGCATGACGTTCTCTTTTTACTTTCTATTCGTCCTTCATTTGAGCCTCTCAGTGCCGAAGAGGCTGCTAAGGCAACTGTACCACAGAGGCTTGGTCTTCAGTGTGTGCGCGGTTGTGAAATAATCGAGTTGCGTGATGAGGAGGGAACTCTTATGAACGATTTTACTGGGAGAATCAAGCGGGACGAGTGGAAACCTCCAAAAGGAGATCTTAGAACAGTTTCTGTTGCGCTTGACACAGCACAATACCATATGGATGTTGGTGATATAGCAGAGAAAGGTGCAGAAGATATTTATGGTACATTTAATATACTGATGAGGAGGAAACCGAAGGAGAACAATTTCAAAGCCATCTTAGAGTCTATAAGAGATCTGATGAATGAAACATGCATAGTTCCTGACTGGCTGCACGACGTATTTTTGGGCTATGGAAATCCTTCTGCAGCACAGTGGACTAATATGCCAGACCTCCTTGAAACCGTGGATTTCAAAGATACCTTCCTAAATGCTGATCATGTTAGGGAGTGTTTTCCAGATTATCAGGTATTTATTGTCTTTTTTTTTTCCTGGTACTTACGCTGTGGTGTTCATTGTACTCACTCTGTCTTTCTCTCTGTTTCCTCATCTTCTTTGTTCTAGATTTGCTTCGTTAACCAAGATGGCATAGAAAGCTTGCAACCAAGCCCCCCCTTTAAGATTAAGCTTCCTAGGAATCTGAAAGGGAAAGTTCATGCTCTTCCTGGAAGTGAAAAATCTACTATAGCTTCAGCTGATGCTGTAGGTATGCCAGAAGTTCATTCTGAAAGAGACAAGCTTATTGTCGAAGCATATATCCCTCCTGATCCAGGTCCCTATCCTCAGGATCAACCAAAGCGGAACTCAGTTAGATTTACCCCGACACAGGTGCTTATCACACATCATACATGATTATGGTTCTAATTTCTCTATTTTCTCAGATGTTATCCTCATTGTTTTGCTTTTTTGGGTTCAATTTTTTTTTTAATTCAACCGAAGTATAACAATGTACACAGCTAACTCTTTTGGACTCAAGAGCTAGTTCTCAAAAAAAAGAAGGGCAAAACTGTATCTACATCATTGAGCAAAATTGGGCTTACAATGCTATCATTAGTTCCAGCTCAGCACCTTCGAGGAAGGGTATAAACTGGAACCTCATTGTATAGCAGCAATACAGCCAACTCTATGTTGGATGCCTATCCAACCTCCAATTGACTCTTCCATTTACAATTCCTCTGGCCTATGATATGGAGTTGTATAACCTCATTATTTTTTTTGTGTTTTATCGAATTCTATTACTTTTGCTGTCTTGTTCTTATTCTCATATGTCCCCTAATTTCTAAAATGCTGTCATTCGTATATCATATTTGGAAAAAAGGCTAGTCGAATACTTAAACACTGTTGTCCAATCTGACTGTGCAGTATTTAATCAGATAAGAAATATGCAGATTCTAGGGGCAAAGTGAAATGTAGAATGAGTTTGTAGTTACCTATCAGTTAAAAAGACTTTATAGTAATACTGAATGCTTTATGTAGTCTGCCTGCTACCTTCACACTGAATGCTTTATGGGTTCTTGAGTCTGCCTGCTACCTTCACATTGAAGTGGACATGTGGTATTGGTTCTTCTTTTCTTCTATTTTGGTTGGGTTACCAAAACGGTTGTCGTATAGGCAGTTTCCTGCCTTCTAATATGTGCTTGTGGAGCCAGTAAATCTTGCTTTTAATGATATGCAATAAATCCATCTTTCTACCTTTTTGCCCTATAACTGAATCAAATTTGTATTGCTTGGGATCCTTGCCTAAGAAGGGTAGTAATTTTCTTTATGGAGGAATTGTCTAACATCAAGGATTCCATGCATCGGTGTTGTCATGGTGTTTGAGTATATTTTCCAAGGTTGTAATGGCATTGTGCTATTATTGGTTACATTTAGAATACGCTGATAAACGAAGACAGCCTCTTATAGATGCAGAATGAAGATGAACTCGTCTTTGAAAATTGGACAAAAGTATTCAAAGTTCTGAATTATGATGCTTGCGCTGAATCCTTTGGGCAAGTTATGGATTAAAAAGACTCACTTTAATCTTGTTTCTGAACTTGTACTTTGCCCAATTATCTTTTCATTTCTTTTGCTTTTACTTTCTGCTCAAGTGGGTGAATCTTCTCTTGCTTAATTGTGTTAAATTTCAAGATTCAGAATTTGGTAATGCTTGTTGTTTACTTGGTTTCAATGGTAGTTTTGAAATTCTAATAAGAGTTAAAAGAAAGAGCATTTTGTAGAGTCACCCCATGAAATTCTATGTTTTTTGGATTTGTTGGTATCAAAACGACATTCCCAAAACAAGACAGATTCACGTCAATCTCTATTAACTGTAGTTGTTTGCGTGCAACTAGGAAAACATGATTGGATACACATTCTATATCTAGAACTGGCTTCAAACGACCTATAAATTATCATTGCACCTCCTTGCTGTTATATGATCCCAGAATAATAAGTTTCATCAGAGGGATGCTATTGTCCTATTTAGACCCTAACACCTGTTAGGAGCACTGAGCTTAAGTAAGCAAAAAAACATTTCTTGGTAAACTCTTCATCAATCACATGGAGAGAGATTATCTTCAAATACCTATTGTCATTTGAGATATAGCTGGATTTGTCTTAGGAAAAAACACAATGGAAGCAAAGGATCCTATCCATTTGGACCAAGATTTTTTTGGCATTTTCCGCCTCCGAGATTCAAAATACATGAACTCTGACCAGTATTTTGTAATGTACTTCTTCACTGTTTTGATATGAGGAGAATTGCAACATGTGACTTTTGGTACAGTTTCCGAATGTCTAAATTTTAATTTTAAAAGAAGTGAATTGGTCTAGTCTTACTTACCTTGGAAGTTGGTGTGATAAATGAAAAGTTACAAACATTTAATAGATGGAGGGTGTGGTTGTGATCAAGAATTACTTGTTGCACTGAGGGGTCTTTTCAATTTGATGAGACTTGTATATTGGTGTGGGGATAAGTTTGAGATTAGCGAACCTCTAGTTATATATATGACCCCTAACTTGCCTTAAAAAGCCAATTGTTTAGCACTGGTAAGAAACAGGCCTGAGTAGAGCTTAATGAACATAAATGATTCATATAGTCGGCTCCAACTAGTTTGGGACTGAGGTATAGTTGATTTTCAAGGTTCTATTTGTTTTTAAGACCAGAGGAAAAACAGAGTGAAAATCTGTGGTGCTCCTCTCACTGTTTGTTGTCTTACTACTGTACAATCAAATCAAGTATCTTTGACTTCAAGTTATTGCTCTCTTTCATTCTCCTTGTAGCTTGTCTCTTTTAAAATTCAAGTCTGATCGTGTTAATTTGGTTTGAGAATCACTCTGATTGTTCTACTTAAGTTTACTCTGGAATCTTTGCTATCTTTGGCCTATGTAGGTTGGAGCAATTATCTCAGGCATTCAACCAGGTTTATCCATGGTTGTGGGTCCCCCTGGTACGGGAAAGACTGATACGGCTGTGCAGATTTTGAATGTTCTCTATCATAATTGCCCTTCTCAACGGACCCTGATAATAACTCATTCTAATCAAGCTTTAAATGATCTTTTTGAGAAGATAATGCAAGTAAGATATTTTCTGGGCCTTGAGTTTTATGCATTTGAAATGCGATATGAGTTTGTTGCAAATTTTTTTTTAAAACTAATAATAACTTTCCTCTGCTGTGATTACTTTAGAGAGATGTGCCAGCTCGCTATCTTCTCCGGCTTGGTCAGGGAGAACAAGAATTAGCAACTGATCTTGACTTCAGTCGTCAGGGAAGAGTAAATGCCATGCTTGTTCGGCGGCTGGAACTGCTTAGTGAAGTTGAGCGCCTTGCAAGGTCCCTTCAACTTCCTGAGGATGTTGGTTATACATGTGAAACTGCAGGATATTTCTGGCTGCTTCATGTATACTCACGGTGGGAACAATTTTTAGCTGCTTGCGCTGAAAATCAAGATAAACCTACATTTGTTCAGGACCGGTTTCCCTTTAAGGAATTTTTTTCTAATACTCCCCAGCCAGTTTTCGCGGGGGAGTCCTTTGAAAAGGACATGCGTGCAGCTAAGGGGTGCTTTCGTCATTTGAAAACGATGTTTCAAGAGCTCGAAGAATGTAGGGCATTTGAATTACTCAAGTCCACTGTTGATCGATCTAATTACCTGATGACCAAACAGGCAAAAATTGTGGCAATGACCTGCACCCATGCGGCACTTAAAAGGAAGGATTTTCTTCAAGTGGGTTTTAAGTATGACAACCTTTTGATGGAAGAAAGTGCCCAAATTTTGGAAATTGAAACTTTCATCCCTATGTTGCTTCAGAGGCAGGAAGATGGCTATGCTCGGCTTAAACGCTGTATATTGATTGGTGACCATCATCAATTGCCCCCTGTCGTGAAAAATATGGCTTTTCAGAAGTACAGCCACATGGATCAGAGTCTCTTCACAAGATTTGTCAGGCTAGGGATTCCATATATTGAGTTGAATGCGCAGGGTAGGGCACGGCCAAGTTTAGCTCGGCTTTACAATTGGAGATACAGAGAACTGGGGGATCTGCCTTATGTGAAAGAGAATGCGGTCTTTCATAAAGCAAATGCTGGATTCTCATATGACTATCAGTTGGTAGATGTACCCGATTACAATGGCAGAGGTGAAAGTGCCCCTTCACCCTGGTTCTATCAGAATGAGGGAGAGGCTGAATACATAGTCAGTGTCTATATGTATATGCGTTTACTTGGATATCCTGCGAATAAGATATCAATCTTGACTACTTACAATGGTCAGAAACTTTTGATCCGTGATGTTATAAATAGAAGATGTGTCCCTTATGACTTTATTGGTCCACCACACAAGGTAAATATACTGTTACCTCTATGAGCTGTATCTAGTTGTTTCAGCTTCTGGCATTTTAGTGAGGATCTTTATTAGAATTCGAAAGCAAAATTTTCTCTAGTTTATTTTCTCATTGGCATCTATCTTCGGGAAAGGGGGATTGGGAATTGTGGGAAAAAAGGTGGTTCTGTTGAAACATCTTTAAGAGCGGGATAATCTTTATCCAAAAAAAAAGAGAGCGGGATATTACCTCAAATGTCATCAATAGTATAACATGTGAGTCTGTATTCTAGAAGTTTCTGCTTAATGGTTTCTCCCTCTGAATGTCTGTTAATTTTTGTGCTACTTTTTTTTGGATAGGTTACAACTGTCGATAAGTTTCAAGGTCAGCAGAATGATTATATCTTATTGTCTCTAGTCCGTACACGCTTTGTTGGCCACCTTCGTGATGTCAGAAGATTGATTGTTGCAATGTCCCGTGCGCGTCTGGGTCTTTATGTTTTTTGTCGACGTTCTCTTTTTGAACAATGCTATGAACTCCAACCGACATTTCGACTTCTTTTAGAGAGACCTGATCACCTCGGCCTCAATGTTGATGAGGCAACATCCCTGACAAATCGTCCTGTTGGAGAAACTGGACCAATCAGTCTTGTTAGTGGACCTGAAGAAATGCAGGGTATTGTGAATTTCAAGATGCATCAGGTCTATCAGGTATCTTCTCTCTGACTGCAATATATGGATGATAATTTTTGGATGACATATTTTGGAAGCTTGAAGCATTGCTAGTTTAGTCTTGTGGATTTGATTCAAAACCCTTAGTCAATGGGAACTGTTTGATGTTTCCTGTGTTGTTGACATCTGGGGACACGCCGGTTAAGAAATGGTATATATATGATGGTGTTGCCAATTATATATTTTGCTTTATTTTGTATAAATTTCTTCACAAGTCACCGAGAAAGATTAATATACTATTGGATGGTTAACATACTGTGTGACATGCTTGAGTGTCTTGTGACATCTAGAAACATATACTGATTAAAAGACGGTGCATGTTGGTGCAGCCCCGTCAACATGAAATGGTAGAAATGTTGTAAATGTCATGGAACTGTTCTTTCATCTCTTGTTTGTGTAGTTTAAGACATTTGCTTCCTTCTTTTATGCCTTCTGCTCAACTCTACACCTGAGAGGCCTCCCCTTCACTTCTCAATGTTGCCTAGATACTTAATTTACAGCGTTTATGCATATATTATTTTTCTGATGGGGAGCCTTGGAACAATGGTAAAATTATCTCTCTGTGATCTATAGGTCACGGCTTTGAGCCTTGAAATCAGCCACTGATCAGGGCAGGCTGCCTACATTACACCCCTAGGTGTTCGCCCCTTTCCCCGGATCCTTCGTCAGCGCGGGATGCTTTGTGCACTGGGCTGCCCTTTTTCTAATGCACATATTATGTATCTAGCAGTACCCTGCTTTGAAATCTAATCAAGTGCATGCCCAAATTTATTATCATGGTATTTTAAAGAAGCCTTACTTTTTCCACAATTTGGTGCTCAACGTGTTCCTCTATCTTCTGCACAGGCACGGATGATGAGCCATATTGAGTATCCTCCTTACCCAGAATCTGTGTCCGTGCATAGTGTGGAGCAGAATGCGATGTCCCTATCCCATCGTATGGCTACTGATAAGACAGCTATTGAAGATGGCACACAAGACACAGAACCATCAGAGTCGATGGAGTCCACGAAGGTTCCACCTGATGATGGAGAGATGTTAGTTGCAAGCCATTCAAACGGAGAGGTTGATGGTAAGGATGAGAGAGTTGATACTGGCGGAATGGACATCGAAAACAACTTGAATGTGGAAAGCAAGATGGAAGAGTAATATAAGCTATTCTGCAAGTTTGCCTGTCTGCCCCCCCCATGTAACTTGATTGCCACTGAGATGTAAAATATGATATTCATTATCAGCGGCCCTAAGTTGTATAGATCTCTTAAAAGGTTGTCAGTTCAAAGACCAGATGTCGTGGAACAGCTGCAAATGCAATGTTACGTTGGCTGCATTCTGATTTCCACAAGCAGCACAGTTCTAAGCTCCACAGCCCGTGACTTGGTTGCAGTGTGTAGCAAAATTGTGTTCTCGTAGGTGGTAATCACTGATATGAGCAGTAAATCAAAATAATTATTCTGTAGAGATTGGAGGTGGGAAAACCCATGGGGAACGATGTGCTGTTGGCGAATGGACAGCACCACCTCGAGATCCTCATCAAGACACTGAGTTTCTGGTTGTGCGTGTACGGCTGGGGAGGGGCTGCTCCTCATTGGTTCACTTACCATCGAGTTCAGGAGGTGCCTATGGTCGGTAAAATGACACAACTTTTGCATCTTATTTCCGGAAATTATTGCCAAGTTCTCCTATTTTGAGAGTAGGTATTCTGATATTAACCCTTTCTTGACTTAAATCTCTAGCCTCTGTATTATCATCTGACTCCCCTTGTTCTTAAGCTTAAGCTTCATTCAACTTGCAGACACTCAAATTTCAATTCCAGCGTTCTCAAACACATGTTTCAACATTCCAACCTATCAAATCAAATACTTCACTTCTCATCATAAAAACAATTGATTTGGTAACGTGGATTATTTAAGTGCTATTATTATTGTTGTTGTTGTTGTTGTTGTTGGCCTTGGTCTATGAAATGCTATCTTTTACCTAGAAACGTCGAAATTCATTTCATATATAATTTTATAAGTTAAAACGTTACATCCCAATTTTACATTTTAAAACGCAACTTCTCTTTATCTTCCTACGATGGCCAACTTGTGTGTCTAGAGTAAAAATAAGATTTCAACTCTTCGGGTAGTAAACGCGTCATGTCAAATAAAGATCTTAAGATGGAATGCGAAATTATTATTATAATCTCTTTAACAGAATATCCTAGCTAGCTGCCATTCCTGTGTCCACATTCTCATAGCTGCCGGCCGCTGGCCCCTGTCAAAATGGTCCAACGCCGCCCCTCAAAGTCAAAGGAATGCACTTCTTTTTTGCTTTTCTTAAACCAGGGTGCGAAAAGACAGTTACATACTCCAACGAATTAGGAAAAGGTGGAGGAAAATCAGTTGTAAGTTGGAGGAAAGTTAATTGCGTTTACTTTGTCATCCTTTATTCTTTTTTCTACTTAATACATTCCATTAAGATATGCGCTTCAGTCTGTCTTGACTTTAATTAAGAAGTAATACTATTTAAAAAGTAATTTGACTCGTACATTACTATATTTTTTTCGCCTCCTTCCCCATTTTCGGTAACAGAAAATTATTTAACAGTAGATTCCAACGGACGGAAGGACCTTTTTGAAAATAACCATCAAAGAAGGACCAGCCAAAAAAATAAAAAGAGAAAAGGAAAAGAAAAAGAAAAAGAAAAAGTGGAGTGGGCGATTTGCACTAGTACAAGTCATAGAAGAATATTTAGGACTAAGTCAAACATTCAAAGTTTATTATAAGTATTTATTACGATGTGAGACTTTCTTGGATCATTAGATAGATACCTTCCTTGCCTTCACATCCATACAAAGCACATCCTTCCAATTTCTCTCTCTCCCCTTTCTCTCATGAAAAACGTACAAAAAATAATTCTAGAAATAGTTGTTATAAAAATGACCACATGTATAAACAAAAAACAAAACATCACTTTCAATTAGGAAAAGGATTCAATATTTTAAGGCAAATTAACCCTTGTATTTCACGTCAATGAACTAAGATGATGAACATAACAGACAAATTAAAACTACTGTAGTACTATAGTAAGAGTTGAACCAAGTCTTGGTCTTTCTTCATTTTCTTCTCTTCTTTCATACTTGAGAAACGAAAAAAAACTGCAGATGAGTGTGAAAGAAGAAACATTAATCATAGAGGTGTCCTCTGATCAACAATCAATTACTACAACAGATGACACTGTGTTCATCTCAGGGTAGAGACTCAGAATATTCATCTGCTCAAGAACAACTCTTAGAATTTATGGAGAAACTAAGCTCAATTCTCACTGAATTGAAAGATGATAAAAGGGTTATTATGACCAGTAGTACTCCTATTCAGAAAGCCATTGAATCACTTGAAGCCGATTTTAAACGTGCCGAGGCCTTATTGAAAAGCAGCCAAATTTCCCCTGCTGCACATGATGATCACATACAAGTACAAGTAATTGTGCAGAATCTTGCAAGGGCCTTAGGCCTTGTGCTTTTTGCTAGTCATGACGTTGTCGAAATAACTAACAAGGCTGAGATTGAGACACTGAGAAGAGAAATGATGAAGATGACTAGTGTTAATAAGCCTAGTTTGATCATGAGCTCAGATGAATCCGAGTTCTCATCATATGATCGAGAGATAGTGGAAGAAGAAGACGATCAAATAACTTTAGACTTCGATGATATTGTTGTTCGAATCAAATATAGTGATGATGAAAATCTTAAGTGCGCGCTCCATGGATTGAATACATTGATTTTGGATGGTATGGTTACTAAAGATAGGGTTCATCATGAAGATGTGATCCCCGTTCTGTTTAGTCGATTGAGTTCAAGTAAAGCTGACCATAGATTGATCATACTCAGAATACTAAAAGCCCTGGTTTCTCAAGATGATGAACATAAGGTACATTAACTTATTACTCCCTTCGTCCGAATTTATGTTGTGCACCGTTTGGATTTCGAGAGTCAAACAAGTTTTTCTTTGACCATGATTCTTTTCATGTCTTTTAATTATTTTAAATTGTTAGTTATAGTGACTTATAGTACTTTTTACGTAGTTTCCGAATATGTACATTTTATTTCAAAAAGTTTGGAAATTCTATGTCTAAATTCACGATCAGAATTAAGAAGTTTGACTTTCGAAATTTGAACAGTGCCGCATGAATTAGGACAGAGGGAATATATGCGTCTAAATCTTGAGAATCAAGAAGCTGAAAGTTTGGACTTTTCACATTGTGTGCAGGAAAAGATGGCAGAAATGGGACATTTATCGATACTAGTGAAGTCGTTGGGTCGTGATTTGGAAGAGCAAAAAGAAGCAGTGGGGTTGTTGGTGAGTCTCTCAGATGTTGCTGCAGTTAAGAGAAGAGTTGGGAGAATCCAAGGCTGCATTGTAATGTTGGTTGCAATTTTTAATGGAGATGATCAAATGGCTTCTCATGATGCTGCCAACTTGTTAAATTCTTTATCAGGCAATACTCAATATGCTCTTCATATGGCTGAGGCTGGTTATTTCAAGCCTCTTGTACACTACTTGAACCAAGGTATTTTACGAGACTTCCATAAATTATATACCCCCTCCGTCTCAATTGCTAGATGCAGAGGCACATAATTGATCGATATGAACATAATGAGCTGATTAATATATCATATATATGTTTGCAGGATCTGATATGAGTAAGATTCTAATGGCAACAGCACTTTCTAGAATGGAGTTGACAGAACAAAATAGAGCTAGCCTTGGACAAGATGGAGCCATTGAGCCCCTAGTGAAAATGTTCACAACCGGGAACCTAGAAGCTAAGCAATCGTCTTTAAACGCGTTGCACAACTTATCTGCCTCGAAGGCAAACGTGCAACTTCTGATAAGATCAGGCATCGTTGCAACTCTACTACAGCTTCTTTTCTCTGTGACATCGGTGCTCATGACTCTAAGAGAGCCAGCATCCGCGATTCTGGCAAAAATAGCATCTCAATCGGAAGCTGGCATTGTACTAGTGAAACAAGATATTGCTCAGCAGATGCTTTCGCTCCTAAATTTGACTAGTCCCGTAATCCAGTGTCACTTGTTAGAAGCACTTAATGCTATTGCTTCACGTCCGAATGCCTCAAGGGTCAGAAGAAAAATGAAGGAAAATGGCGCTGTTCGCCTTCTCTTGCCATTCCTAACAGAAAGCCGCAATACCAAGATAAGGAATGGAGCTTTAAAATTGATTTACGTATTATCTAATGATATGCAAGGTGGGGAGCTAATGGAACAACTTGAAGAAATGCAACTGAACATATTGATCAGCGTCGTATCATCATCATCATCCACGACGGATGATGAAAAGGCTGCTGCTATTGGCATTCTAAGCAATTTTCCAGTGAGTGATAAGAATGTTACTGATATGTTTAGGAGAACTAACCTATTGCCCATTTTGGTTTCCATATTGATGTCAAGTACTGCTACGCCATCACGATTATTAGCTGAGAACGTTGCAGCAATAATAATCCGATTTACTCTTCCTTCGGATAAGAAACTACAACAGTTTTCTGCTGACAATGGGGTGATCAATGTTCTGGTAAAGTTGCTGACGTGTGGTTCGATAGTTGCCAAATCTAGAGCTGCAACATCTCTAGCTCAACTATCTCAAAACTCGCCCGCACTAAGAAAATCGAGAAAATCAAGATGGTTTTCGTGTGCCCCTCCTCATCCTACAGATGCTTTTTGTCAAGTACATGATTGTCATTGCTCTACAAGAAGCACATTTTGCTTGGTAAAAGCAAGGGCAGTGCCTCTGTTAGTCGAAATATTACAAGGCAACGAAAGGGAAGCCGATGAAGCAGCACTAACTTGCCTCGCAACATTATTACAGGATGAGATTTGGGAAAATGGGAGCAATTTCTTAGTGAAAATGTCATGTGTACAACCAATTATCAAGAATCTTGAAGAAGGGATCAGCCTGAAAGCTCAAGAGAGATCACTTTGGATTTTGGAAAGGATTTTCAGAGTGGAGGCTTATAGAGTAGAGTATGGTGAATCTGCACAAGTTGTGCTCATTGATCTAGCACAGAATGGTGACTCATTGTTGAAACCTACAGTGGCTAAACTGTTAGCACAACTTGAGCTCTTGCAAACCCAATCAAGTTACTTTTGAGACATCATGTTAGTGAGTTTCTTCTTGTATACTTCAAATATTTGTTGATTGATTGAAATATTGAAATTGTACAGTGCTTATACTTAAAAAAGGTTTTTGGAAATGGATTAACCTTGTCATCTTCAGTACATTATTTCAGCATTCTGAAGACGTGTGAGTATTGTGAAAAAATATGAACATCTAATTCAAAACCTTATGACAATTGGTGAAGTAGCCCAGGATCGTTTAAGCCCCTTCGAGACCCTTACACAATCAATGATGGACAAATGTACTATTCTCTGATCCCTTAAATGTAGGAGGTCAAAGGTTGGAGCCGTAGAAACAACCTCTTATAATATTCTCTAAAGGCAGTCGGGTGCACTAAGCTCTCGCTATGCGCGGCGTCCGAGAAAGGACCGGACCCTAAGGGTTTATCGTACGCAGCCTTACCCTGCATTTCTGCTACATTTTGGAGGGTCTATTCTCTGATGCCCTTAAATGTAGGAGGTCACAGGTTGGAGCCGTAGAAACCGCCTCTTGCAGAAATGCAGGATAAGACTGCATACAATAGACTCTTGTGGTCCAGCTCTTCCCTGGACCCTGTGCATAGCAGGAGTTTAGTGCACTGGGCTGCACTTTCGTTTCTTTTAGAGAGAGGGGTGGGGGGTTTGTGGGGGGGGGGGGCAATTGAGTACAGAGAGACACTTTAGGCTCTTTCAAGCCTCTTGTACACTACTTGAACCAAGGAACATGAACTGTAACTATTTGATTAATATATCCTTTTACTAACTATTTGATATGAGTAAGATTCTAATGACAACAACACTTTCAAGATAGAAGCTCACAGATCATAAGATGTTCACCACTCGAAACCTAGAAGCTAAGTTAAATCTATAAGATCTATATTACTAATAACTCTACGTACCCACAGCTAAAAATTAAACTGAAAAGTGAAGACGAAAACCTCTATGTTGATGACTTTCTGTTATGGTTCTTGGACCTGGGCAACGGCGATCTGATTGAATCATGCTTCCAAGTGAGTGCAAAACAAGGCTTGTCAGTTAATCTATGACGAAACATCCAAACAGTTGCCCAATAATCGTTATGTTCGTGCAAACCATAGGATCTGTAGAACTTCTTCCACCCTGAATTAAGCACATAAAGCTTAGAATCTGCCCAAGACTTGAATATCATGTCGAACGCAACCCCGTCTGGACCATAAGTAGTCACTTGTATTCCTTTACTATCATAAACATCTTCATGTTCATGCAACATTGGCAATATAAAACCTATGACTTTGTCTCTGTTCAAAGAAAGCCTGTTGAAATTATCGCTTAAATCTGTGTGTGTCAAGTGCTTTTCGAAGGGTTCACTGCATATTCCAATGATTCCTCTTAAACTTTGTATTGGTGGAATTCTTGGCAATTTTTCGCTTAGCATGTTTTGGAGTAAAATAGCATCGTCCTTTTTCAAAACATCGTGTTTCATTGATACAAGTATATAAGCTGCATTATTAATCACCTCCCTCTCCTTGTCGTCGTCGTCGCTGTTTTCCTCATGGATTTGTTCATTATCAGCCATGATTGGTCGTTCCACTTCCTTGGATTTATTTTTGGTTGTTTCTCTTGATGATCTCTTGAATATGCTTCCTTTCTTCGCCATGATTTGTTTACTCACTCTTTGAAACCTAATGAGAATTAAACTAGAGCAAATTATAGAAAGACTTATTAAAATCTAATTATATAATCGTAAATGTAGCACAAATTAGAAAAACCAAAATTAAGTTGTCCAACAATTATGGTTACCTTAGGTTTTAGTATTATATTTTATCAAAGGGTCGGTTTATTATTAGTAATTTCATTTTAGGTTTATGATTCTTTTACCAGATTCACTTAGCAATTAATATTAGTTTATGTTTGGTTTTTTGTTGTTGTTATAAATCCGTATGATACAATTAAAACCAAGCTTTTGTTTTCTACAATTTTCAAATCAGAATCCAATAAGAATAAGTAATTAATGTCACTAGATTTAGTATTATTTTACCATAATTGCCGTAAGATACAAAGTCAGTTTTTGTTTTTCTAGAATTTCAAAACCAAAACCAATAAGGAGCAGCAACTATTAGTACTTTAGGTTTAGTATTATTTTACTAAAATCGAATAAGGAGATGTAATTAATGTCAGATTAGGTTTAGAATTCTTTTACCAAACAAAATAATTTTATTTTTTAGAATTTTAAAATCAAAACTATTTGGAATAAGGAGGAAAACTTCTATAAAAGAAGCCAATATTTCACGTTCTTTGTCCTAAACTCGTGATTGCAAACCGGACGACCACGGTCCCGGCCTTACCAGCATCGGAGGTGTACTAGTTAATGAATCCAAGAAACCAATTTTCTTTTATGACAAAATAAATAAAACTTAAACGATCACGATATCTTGTTGATGTTGATTGAGGAGTTTGATAGACTGACTGAATGTGCAAACTTCTGCGAAAGGTAAATTCATTAGTGCATGTCACTTTTGATTTCGACTATAATATCTCATGCAAATTATTAGTTTACAATTACATATTTATAATAATTTTCTTATAGTTTTTTAGATCATTGCATTTTGTATCATGCAACGTCTATAATGTAATGTGTATATTTTTATTGCGAGTAAAACAAAATTTTGGTTGAAGGTAACTACAATAATAGTCAAGTTTTTTTAATTTTTTAATTTGCTTTGTAAGTTTCTTCCTTTGTTTCTGATGCACTTTGAATCTGAATTTTATTTTTAAATGTATTTGTGAGTGTTTCAATTTTATAAAAAAATTCCTAGATTTACATGTCAAATATCAGTTTTTATAATTCCAACTTTTTATGTTGTTGATTAGATGAACAATTAAGTGGGTCAATCTAATTTATCAATTATGGTAACTATTTTGTTGTCCTCTCTTAAATAAGACGTGGTTGACTTATTTTAATTTATGATATTTGATTTTATTTTAATTTTATCGTAATTGCTTTTATTATAAATTTATTCTATTTGGTTACATACAGGGGCGGAGCCACAAGCCGACCTACGGGTTCGGCGGAACCCAATAGGTTTTGCTCAAACAGTGTATTTGGTATTTTGAATTCATGAAATATGTATAAATATTAAATCTCGAACCCAGTCACTTCGTAATTTCAAAATCCAGAACCCATAAGATTGAAATCCTAGCTCCGCCTATGATTACATAGACATGTATACCTTTGTACAAAAAGGCTTTTTGAAGCAATTTAAACTTATATTGTTAAGAAACATAATTGTACTTTTGGGATGACAACGTCTAATAATCCTCTTATATTCAAGAATTTTACATTCTAATAGACATACAAGGGAGTAGAGTTGAGGTAAGATATCATCTCTATATTTCCTTCCAAGGATCCGCAAAGGAAGTAAAAAAAAAAGCTATCAGGGACGACAAAAGCTTGAATATAAATCGAGACTTTATATATATATATATATTATAAGCATGCAATATATGTGTATTACGTCGTAACATATAATGCACCATAGAAAGACACGAACGTGTACTTACACTTTACGTAACCTCTAATATTTTTGCATAAGTTAAATAAATATTTCTATGATGCATTATGTCAAAAGTTTATAATCTATCCACAATAATCATTGAAGCCGCACATAATCAATCTTTTTTCCTTTAATAAAAAAATTTTATATTCAAATTTTTATATTTAATTATACTTCTAATTTTAGAATTTCTAAATTAATTACGATTAGCTTTTAAATTTTATCTTAGGTCAATTATGTATAAAGTCCTAATATTTCATAATTTAAAATTAAAGAAGATTTTACTTATTTTTCCTTAAGCTTTTGTGAAGTTTTGCTTTTGTATTCTTCTATGCCGTCTCTATGTTGTTATGTTAAAGGCATGAAGATCTTTAGCGAAATATCATCCGATTTTTTTTTAAATCCTTTAAAGATAAATACATTAAACAAAAATATAATTTAGTTATTTTTCTAATTTAGGACTCTAAAATCAACTAAAATTTTGATCACTAATTTTTTCTTATTTGAATTATGTAAAAAGTCCTAATATTAAGGACTTTAAAGTAGATATTATTGGGGAGAAATAGGAGTATTACCTTTTATTTTCCTTGCATATCCTGACAACAACTTCCATGGAAATATGTTTCATATTCATTCTTCTTATTAGAGAACTTATAATTCTAATGAGATGTTTACTATTAAAAGTAGGAGATATTGTACCTAATTAAATATTTATTTTAATTTTTTAAATGCAGTTTTGAAATATTACACAAATTGATAATGAGAATAATATATTGTTTGAGTAGGAAAAAAGTTCAAAAATAATTTATGTCTTCTATGCTATATAAAAGCATGCAGTCTCAGTAATTAATTAATTCTTTAAAATAATAAAGTAGCAAAAAATTTAATTCAATTACTTTTAAAAATTATTTGTCAAGCTCATAGAACTCTTAAGGTACAAAAATTTATTCCAAGAGAAAAGCATTGGCCGTGAAAGAAATAATAAAATAAAGCAAAATCAATTATAATATATTATTAGAAGTTAAATGTTAATATGCTACAAATGCTAAGTTAAAGCAATAAGGATGTAACCTAAGACAAAAAGTATTCATGATTAGTTGTCATTATCATTTTTGTTTTATATTCATCCAACAAATTATAACTCCCTATAATTTTTAAGATAGTATTACGTTATTTTTGTAATTCAATATTAGTTATTTAAAACTTTATTTTTTTATTTATCAATATTCGTCTAGGAGTTATAGTTCTACCCCTTCACTCACAAATTTCTAAAAGACTAAAAGATTCAAATTCTTTAATTTATTTTGTCATCTTTGAATAATTGTGGTAAAAGTATTTTTATGTTATTTGCTTATAGTATTTAGTAACAAAAATAATAATAATTATCATAAGATATCTGTGACGTAGGATTTCTTTATCTATTGAGATAGTTTAGTGAGATTGAACATTAATTATTTTTAGAAACTTATATTTTTAAAATGTCAAACACATTATTGAATAATACTTACATAATTTTAAAAATTAAATATTTATCGATATATGTACACGCGCAAAGCACGTATCCTAAGACTAGTTACATTAGTCTACGGTACGTAACTGAAGATTTTATTTTTACCCTCTACCTTAAGGGCCTAAAGCAAGCGCAAGAGTGCTAATAATTCGTATTATAGTAACCTTGTCTTTTTTGTCAACTACACCTTAAATCAATATTACCACCATATTGGTATGGTGGTAAATACTTATTATGTGCGGGCATAAAGTTGTATTTCTATGATGCGCTTGTTTTTTAGTGCCGCTTACTCTACTCTATTGGATAATTTTAGAGTGTCTTTATTGATGTTTCCTTGATAGGATTAGAATAGATTCATACTCAACATGACAATGATGAACATATCTTTGTGAAATTTCTACAATTTCTCGAAATCTTTGAATGAATCTTCATTTTGGACAGTTCTTAGGCTACCTGGTATTTGATATCTTTATTTTATGTCTAGAGCATGAAATCATAGTTATCTTGGTAAATCTCTATCTAGGCGATTTCTGTGGAAAAATTGATTATTGATATACTTGAAAAGTATGCTTATTTCTCCACTTGAGGTGATAGAGTTGTATCTAATATTATTGTAAAAACAGCACGGGCTAGCCAGTTTACCGACTGGTCATTCTAAAATAGTCAGCATTTGCCAAATCATTGAAAAATAGTCACTATTTTGCTGTAACAGAGACTGGTCCAGCATAATATACCGGATTCGGTGCACCTGTGTATGAACTTCCAGCATATTATGCTGGAATTCCAACACGCGGAAAGTTCCAGCATAATATACTGGAGATTCGAGCACCTGTGTATGAACTTCCAGCATATTATACTGGACCGGTATACTTTGCTGGAACTCCAACATATTATGCTGGAGTTCTAGTATGCTTATGCTGGAGTTCCAATAGAAAGTGTGGCTATTTTTGAATAACCGCTTGTAACTCTGACTATTTTTTAATTTCTACCAATGTTATTTGGGTTGCTTCTCCTTTTTGTCAACAAATACAGGTCTATTTATATATATCTGGATATCTGAGAAGCCCAATTTAGAGCACAACAAATACAATGTGTCAAATGTATTGTTCACGCAACAAATACAACTTGTATCAACTAAATTCGTTTGTGCATTACAACCAAGGCGAAATACATAGGTATACAAAGGAGGCAAATACAGAAATACAGACAAAATGGAATGTTCTCGTTGAGAGCCGAACTCAAGACGTCTGTTTACTAAAGTGGGTACTCTAACCAACTAAGCTATGAGAGCTTATTGCTCTCTTGTCTCAGTTCAAAATAATTGATCTCTTGTTTCAGTACTACATGAGAATTTGCAGTAAAATTTAAATATAGCTGCAAATAATAATTTTTAAAAGTATAGCTACGAATGAAAAGTGCAATGTATATGTTTGTTGTGACGCCTAATTTTTTCTATCGTGAATAAATACAAAATGCTTTAGAGGCCCAATACAAGAAACAACTAATGGACTAAGACACTAAGTAACTAAGTGATGTCATTTGCACATATCTCCACACCCCTTGAGGCAAAGATGGATCCATGATTTGAAGGTTGCAAGTGTCACTATATGTATATAATATACCTACCACTAGCCACAAAGACAAAATAGAAATAGTGTATAATTTAATTAACTTGGATTAATCCAGCTAGGTCTTTTATTTAAAAAGGCAAATAATTTTGATTTTGGTTCAACTTTTTTACGCTTGATTTAATTTTGTTCTAAGATAAAATTGCAAAAAAAATATTTTATGAAAATACGCCTCCAATTAGAAAATTTTCGTAAAGATTAGCTTAATTACTTTATAAATTTTGTTTGCTTTGATTAAGTGATCCTTGGGTTAATTTTTTCAATTTAATTGTTGAGTTACATGACAATTATTCTCAAAGCAAAAAATTTAAAATTTTCAATCTATGAGAATCAACTCAAAACTCTATTAAGCAGGATATTCTTTTTCAAAAATAAAAAATGATATCGCTCAAATTACCTCTAATATATAAATTAATGGTGTATCCAAAAAAAGATAAACTATATATTACATTGTATTTTAAAATTACGCATAGAAGATATTGCTTATGAAACAAGATATAATTGTAGGAAGCAAAACGAATACTAATGTAAAGATTTTTTTTTAAAAAAAAAGAGATAATGGGATTTAGTAACATACAGGAAGAAAAAAGAAGGAAGAAGAGATGAGGGCCCAAGGCCCAACAGAGAATAAAGGAAATAGCGATTAAGAAGTAGGTAAAAGATTAAAAAGAAAAGATAGGGAGAAGCAAGGAATTGAGCCCAAACCCCTGTGGTAAATGCCGGAGTTCAAAAGCATGTGAATCATGGCACCCATATGCCATTTGTGTAGTTAGGATGCCACTTTATATACAAAGCTATTTTTTTATAAATATTAACACACTTATTAAGAATTTTTACCGACGCGGGCGGGTGATGTGCCACCCTGCCCACAAGGTAGATTTACCCCTCGTTGGAGGGTTAGATAACCCCCAACTTGCAAATATGTAAATAATGAATTAGCTGCAAAGATATCTTGTTATCTGAATAGAAATTATTATCTACAAGTAATGATTACAAGGGATCCGTAGTTATAATTATCTGGTAATATTAGTGGTTAATGGCAAAGGAATTTTATGAGATCTAATATTTCAAGAGGACGTTTAAACTATTGGAACGAAATTAGGTGGATAGCTGGTGTCACGATCCAAATCCGAACTCAGGTCGTGATGGCGCCCAACGCCGGGGTCAGGCAAGCCAACACTTGTGTTACTAGCGAGATTACCTTATTTGATAAATTATTCCAAAACTTGCCAAACTTTAAGGTTAAATTTGTAGGGTGAAAACATATAGCCTAACCAACTTAAATCAACATAACCAAAAAGACCGTAAATAACATATACAGTGCCAAAATATAGTGTCTACTACGTGTGCCAGGACCTAGTGTCACAAGTCTACGGGCGGACTAGTAGAATATACAAAATAAGATAGAATAACTGTGCTACTGTCTGAAGGTAATAGACAGAAATAACAAAAGACAACTCCAAAGTGCTGCTGAGAAAACCCAAAGGGAGCAGCTCACCGTGGAGTCGGGTACATAGTATGCTCTCAAGATCACGCTCCGGTTTGATAACCAGATGCACCTGCCTCAGAACCTGTACAATTAAGTACAGAAGCGTAGCATAAGTATATATAAACAAATATGTACCCAGTGAGTATCCCGTCTAATCTCAAAGAAGTAGTGACGAGAAGTAGACGTGATACTTACTAGGGTCATGATTAAATAACAGGACTAAATAAGACTAGGCAGGGATAACAGTCCTAGAAATCACAAAGACATGAAATATCAAATATAAATTTACAATTTACCTCTGCATGTCAAATCACACTAACATGTAATATACTAACTTTTCCTTTTCACATGAAGCAGTTTAAATAATAACAACAAGACTTTCAGTCAAATGTACAACACATAGTATGCCGGAACGTACGACTGAAGCATCGCGAAAATAAATATGCACTGCCGAGGGTCGAACGGCTCGAACCATAGATGCATCTATTACCCCGCTCACGAATCGAACATGCGACACGATTGATATATAATAAGGCTACCCCTCTCGCGAATCATACATGCAACGCGGTTGCTCGTATACATACACAAAATTATCAGAAATTCAGGAATTTAATAGAGATTATACTTGCAAACAAGAATTTAAGCATCTGAAATTTTGAATGTAACTTCCTAATATCCTCATGCTAATTCAAGGATAATAAGCAACTCAAAATACATTTAGAGATACATGTAAGGCACATAAAAGCATGCTCGTGAGTCCTAAAACTACCCGACATGGCATAATAGTAGCTACGCACGGACTCTCGTCATTTCATGTGTGCGCAACCCACAAATAAGGACATTACAATCATTTATAATCACCTATGGGGACAATTCCCTCTTACAAGGTTAGAAGGGAGGCTCACCTCGTGCTGAGCCTACTTTCCGGGTCAAGAATGCGCCCGAAACTCCGAACTCGCCTCCCAAGGATTCGAAACTAGTCAAATATGGTATACATAAATTAATCTATGCTCAAAGGTATGAAATTTATCTAATTAACCCGTTATTCAACCTACTTGAAGAAATCCCAAAACTCACCCCGATCCCTCATGCTCGAATTTCGGAAATATTCGAAGGAAACAATTTCCTATAACCTAAGGATCATTAATATCTAGTTTTAATATGATTTCGTGGCAAATTCATTGGAAATTCTCCAAATTTTCATAAAACCAAGGTTACTACTCTAACCCTTGATTTTTCACTAATTAGGTAGTTAATCTAGCTAGGAATTCATGCATTAAACTAACACTAGGGTAGAATTCACTTACCTTTCAGTAGCTAGGTCGTGGGGATCTTTTCCAAGCTCTCAAGGTCTTTAATGGTGGAAAGAAAATGGAGTAAAATGAACATTTCCCGTGTTTAAACACACTGCCTACAATGGTTTTGCACCTGCGGCTCAAGGACCGCACCTGCGAGCAAAGGCTCGCACCTGCGGAAATGGGACAAGGGGGCAAAACTCGCACCTGCGGCTCCGCTCCTACGGAATATTGTCCGCACCTGCGAAGAAAGGCAGCCTCACTTGGGGCCGGACCTGCGAGGCTTGGACCGCAGGAGCGTTCTCGCATCTGCGACTGGGCAACCGCACCTGCTGTCACACCAGATCAGGTGCACCAGCAACTACTTTAGCTGGTTTTTGGCCTCGTTTGGTAACCGGGAGGCACCTGTGCCCACCCGAGCCCCCGTCCAAATATACCAACAAGTCCCAAATCATAATACGAACTCGCTCGAGCCTTCGGAACACCCAAAACAACGCTAAAACTCAAAACCATACCTTAAAACCCCTAGAATCAAAACTTAAGAACTTCAAGTTCTTGAATTCGTTACCAAAGCACCGAACCGACCTATACTACTCGGAATGACACCAAATTATGCGATCAAGTCATAAATGACATAACGGAACTATTCCCGATCTCGGAATTCCGTTCGAACCTCGATAACACAAAACACGTCCCAAACCACAATATGAACTTAAGAAATATCTTATTTCGCTATTGGGCTCCGAAACGTCCCCGGGTCATCCAAAACCCATTCCGAACATACGCCTAGTCCGGAATCATCATACGAAGCTACTGGAACCATCGAAACTCGATTCCGAGGTCGTTTACTCAAAATGTTGACCGGAGTCAAACTTGGCCTTAAAGGCCAACCTTAAGGAACCAAGTGTTCCTATACCACTCCAAACACTTCCAAATCCCGAACCACCCGCCCCTGCAAGTCACAAATCATAATAAGCCTCTACGGGAAGTCTCATTTAAGGGGACGGGTGCCTAATACGCAAAACTACCGATCAGGTCATTACATTCTCCACCTCTTAAACAAATGTTCGTCCTCGAACGGGTCTAGAATCATACCTGAAGTGCTGAATAAGTGTGGATATTTGCTCCGCATGTCCTCCTCGGACTCCCAAGTCGCCTCCTCGACTGGTTTGCCCCTCCACTGGATCTTTACGGAAGAAACTCTCTTGGATCTCAACTGGAGACCCTGTCTATCAATAATAGCAACTGGCTCTTCCTTGTAGCCCAACCTCTCATCCAACTAAATAGTGCTGAAATAAACCACGTGAGAGAAGTCGGCGTGGTACCTTTGGAGCATGGATACATGAAAGACCGGATGGACTCCTGATAAACTGGGAGGTAAAGCAAGCTCATAAGTAACCTCTCCAACTCGCCTCAACACCTCGAAAGGACCTATAAACCTCGGGCTCAGCTTGCCCTTCTTCCCGAACCTCATAATACCCTTCATCGGCGAGGCTTTCAACATGACCTTGTCTCTCTCCATAAATGATACGTCACGTGCCTTCTGATCCGCGTAACTCTTCTGTCTAGACTGTACTGTGCAAAGCCTCTCCTGAATCAACTTCACTTTCTCCAAAGCATCCTTCACTAGGTCGATGCCATATAACTTAGCCTCACTAGGCTCAATCCACCCGATAGGAGAATGACATCGCCGACCATAAAAAGCCTCAAATGGAGCCATCTCGATGCTGGACTGATAACTATTATTGTAAGCAAACTCGGCCAAAGGCAAAAACTGATCCCACTGACCCCCGAAGTCAATCACACATGCCCTGAGAATGTCCTCTAATATCTGAACTGTACGCTCCGACTGACCATCAGTCTGTGGGTGAAATGATGTGCTGAGATCTATCTGGGTACCCAACGCACTATGCAATGCTCTCCAGAAGTGCGAGGTGAATTGAGGACCCCGATCTGATATATTGGACACTGGCACACCGTGCAACCAGACTATCTCCCGAATGTAGATCTGGTCTAACCTCTCAGAAGTATATGTAGTAGCCACTGGAATGAAATGCGTCGATTTGGTCAATCTGTCCACGATGACCCAAACCGCGTCAACCTTCCACAAGGTCCGAGGTAACCCAACCACGAAGTCCATAGTGATGCGCTCCCACTTCCACTCAGGAATGGGCATCTACTGAAGTATACCTCCTGGCCTTTGGTGCTCGTACTTGACCTGCTATCAATTAAGACATCTATCCACATACCCCACTATGTCCTTCTTCATCCGCCTCCACCAGAAATGCTGCTTCATGTCACGATACATCTTCGTAGCTCCAGGATGAACAGAATACTGTGAACTGTGTGCCTCCTCTAAAATCCTCTCCCTCAGGCCATCAACATTAGGAACACATAAACGACCCTGAAGTCTCAGAACACCATCCTCGCCAATAATAACCTCCTTGGCACCACCCTGAACCACTGTATCCCGTAGATCTGCCAAGCATGAATCATCGAACTGCCGAGCCTTAATCTCTCCCAATAACAAAGACTGAGCAACCACGTGTGCTAGAACTCGACGAGGCTCTGAAAGGTATAATCTCACCAGGCGATTAGCTAAGGACTGAATGTCTAAAGCTAGAGGTCTCTCCTCTGCTGCAATATAAGCCAAGTTACCCATACTCTCCGCCTTCCTGCTCAAAGCATTTGCTACCACATTTGCCTCGCCCGGATGATAAAGGATGATGATGTCATAATCCTTCAGCAACTCAAGCCACCTACGCTGTCTCAAATTAAGACCCCTCTGCTTGAATAAGTGCTGCAAACTGCGGTGGTCTATATAAACCTCACAGGACACCCCATACAAGTAATGCCTCCAAATCTTAAGTGCATGAACAATCGCCGCCAACTCCAAATCGTGCAAAGGGTAATATTCTCATGGACCTTCAGCTGGCGCGAATCATAAGCTATAACTCTCCCCTCCTGCATCAACACACACCCCAAGACAACGCGTGAGGCGTCGCAATATACTGTATACATCTCCGAACCGGAAGGCAATACTAGAACTGGTGTTGAGGTCAATGCTGCCTTGAGCTTCTGAAAGCTTGCCTCACACTCATCGGACCATCAGAATAGGGCATTCTTCTGATTTAATCTAGTCAATGGAGCTGCAATAGAAGATAACCCCTCCACAAATCAGCAATAATAACTTGCAAGACCCAAAAAGCTCCTGATCTCTGTAGTTGATGTAGGACGCGACCAACTCTGAGCTGCCTCAATCTTCTTAGGATCAACGTTGATACCCTCTCCAGATACCACATGCCCCAAGAAGGCCACAAAATCCAACCAGAGCTCACACTTAGAGAACTTAGCATATTGCTTTTGTTCCCGCAAGGTCTGGAGCACAACTCTCAAATGCTGCTCATGCTCACCCAGGCTACGTGAGTAAATCAAGATGTCATCAATGAAGACGATGACGAAGGAATCAATATACGTCCTGAACACCCTATTCATCAAGTCCATGAATGCTGCTGGGGAATTAGTCAAGCCAAAGGACATCACCAGGAACTCATAGTGTCAATATCTCGTACGAAAAGCAGTCTTCGGAACATTTGAGGCCCGAATCTTCAACTGATGATATCTCGATATCAAATAAATCTTAGAAAACACCCGAGCACCCTGAAACTGGTCAAAAAAATCATCAATGCGCGGTAAAGGATACTTGTTCTTAATGGTGACCTTGTTCAACTGGCGATAATCAATGCACATCCGCATAGACCCATCCTTCTTCTTCACAAATAGAACTGGAGCACCCCACAGTGAAACACTTGGTCTGATAAACCCCTTAGCCAACAACTCCTTAAGCTGCTCCTTCAACTCTTTCGGAGCCATACAGTACGGGGGAATGGAAATAGGCTGAGTGCCTGGAGCTACATCGATACAGAAATCAATATCACGATACGGAGGCATGCCTGGAAGATCTGAAAGGAATACATCAGCAAACTCTCAAACCACTGGCACTGAATCGATCGTCGGAGACTCGACGGTGGTGTCCCGCACATAAGCAAGATACGCCAGACAACCCTTCTGGACCATATGTCGAGCCTTCAAGAAGGAAATAACCCGGCTGGCTGCGCTAACTGAGGAACCTCTCCACTCTAGCCTAGGAAACTCGGGCATGGCTAGGGTAACCGTCTTGGCATGGCAATCCAAGATGGAATGATAGGGAGATAGCCAATCCATGCCTAGAATAACCTCGAAATCGACCATATCGAGCAATAGGAGATCCGCTCTAGTCTCGAACCCAGTAAATGTAATCACACAGGACCAATAAATCCGATCTGCCACTACAGAATCGCCCACAGGAGTGGACACATAAATAGGAGAACCCAAGGACTCACGAGAAACATCGAGAAAATGAGCAAATAAGGCTGAAACATATGAATAGGTGGATCCTGGATCAAATAACACTGATGCCTCTCTACCACATACTGAAATAATACCTGTAATCACGGCATCTGAGGCCACTGCATCTGCTCAGGCCGGAATAGCATAGAATCTGGCTGGTGCACCGAAAGACTGACCTTCGCTAGAATGAAGAGGAGCTGGCAGAGCTCCCCCTGCCTGACCTCCACCTCTGGGGCGATCTCTACCAGTCTGTCCTCCACCTCTGGGTGGACGGGGCGCCAATGCTGAGTATGCATGCTGATAACTCTGCTGAAAAGCCTTGCCCCGATGCCTGGGACAAGTCCTTCTCATATGGCCTTAATCCCCACACTCATAACATCTCATTGGTGGCATGGCCTGCTGCCCTGAAGAAGAACCCTAGATAGTTGGGGGACGGTGAGAACCCTCTGACATGGCACTGAAGTAAGGACTAGAAGACCCCTGATGACCGAAATACCCGCCGGAGGAACCCTGAATGGTTGGTGGGCGGTAAGAACTCTCCGGCATGTCGCTGAAATAAGGCCTCACTGGAGAACCACGGGGATGTGGTGGAGGAGATGAATATGGAGGCCTGCTAGGCTGTCCCCTACCAAACTAACCTCTACCCCTGGCTGGGGAACCTCTGAAATCTCCAGAAAATCTAGCTCTCTTGTCCTGCTGACCCTGCTCTCTGCCCCTCGATCGATAACCCTCAATCCGGCGAGCTATCTCGACCACAAGCTGATAGGGAGTCCCCATCTCTACCTATCGGGCCATGTTGGCCCTAATACCTGAGTGCAATCCAGCCACAAATATCCGCACTCTCTCAACATCAGTAGGAAGTATCATAAGGGCATGGCGGGATAACTCAGAAAACCGGGCCTCATAGTCTATCACAGACATCTGCCCCTGCTCCAGCTACTCAAACTGATATCGCAACTCTTCCCTCTCGGAGGGTGGAATATATCTTTCTAGAAACAACTGAGTGAACTGCTCCCAAGTGATAGAAGGGGAACCTGCTGGTCTACCAAGGATATACGACTGCCACCATCTGCGAGCCCTGCCCTCTAACTGAAAAGTAGTGAAGTCAACTCCATGGGACTCCAATATCCTCATGTTGTGCAGTCTGTCCATGCACCTATCAATGAAGTCCTGGGCATCCTCGCCCCTCTCACCTCCGAAAACAGGAGGGTGCAATCGGGTCCATCTATCCAATAACTTCTGCGGATCACCGTTCGTAGCTGGTCTGGACTCAGGTGCTGCTGCTGTAGGCTGGGTTCCACCCACGGGCAGTGTACTCGGGGTATGATGTATTGTTGCTGCCTGACCTGCGTCCTGAGCGGTAGGGGTCTGGGCTCCTCCTCCCGCCTGAGATGTGGCATGATCCATTGGAAATAAGCCGGCCTGGGATATAGTGTCCATAAACTGCATCATACAACCCATGACCTTCTGGAAGCCCGGCGCCGTCATAAAGTCCACTGGAGCAGGGTCTGCTAGGGGCACCTCTCCCTGCTCCTCTATGATAGGGTCCTCCTATGGTGGTGCAATCGGAATAGCTCTGGGACTCCCTCGTCCCTTACCTCGGGCCAGTGCCCTCCCCTGGCCTATGCCACGACCTCGGATAACGGGAGTAGCGGCCCCTCCCGGGTTTGGAACATCGGATGCGCGCGTCCTCATCATCTGTGAGAGAATAGAAGAGTAAGACTTAGTATGACATCAACTGCACGATAGAATATGAATAAGGAGAGGTTTCCTAACACCCTATAGCCTCCTGAAGGTAAGTACAGACGTCTCCATACCGATCTGCAAGACTCTAATGGGTTTGCCCATGACTTGTGAGACCTACGTGAACCTAGAGCTCTGATACCATGTTGTCACGACCCAAATCCGAACTCAGGTCGTGATGGCGCCAAACGCCGGGGTCAAGCAAGCCAACACTTGTGTTACTAGCGAGATTACCTTATTTGAAAAATTATTCCAAAACTTGCCAAACTTTAAGGTTAAATTTGTAGGGTGAAAACGTATAGCTTAACCAACTTAAATCAACATAACCAAAAGGACCGTAAATAACATATACAGTGCCAAAATATAGTGTCTACTACGTGTGCCAGGACCTAGTGTCACAAGTCTACGAGCGGACTAGTAGAATATACAAAATAAAATAGAATAATTGTGCTACTGTCTAAAGGTAATAGACAAAAATAACAAAAGACAACTCCAAAGTGCTGCTGATAAACGCCATGGGGAGCAGCTCACCGTGGAGTCGGGTACAAAGTATTCTCTCAAGATCGCGCTCCGGTCTGATAACCAGATGCACCTGCCTCATAACCTGTACAATTAAGTACAGAAGCGTAGCATGAGTACATATAAGCAAATATGTACCCAGTGAGTATCCCGTCTAATCTCGAAGAAGTAGTGACGAGAAGTAGACGTGATACTTACTAGGGTCATGATTAAATAACAAGACTAAATAAGACTAGGCAGGGATAGCAGTCCTAGAAATCACAAAGACATGAAATATCAAATATAAATTTACAATTTACCTCTGCATGTCAAATCACACTAGCATACAATATACTAACTTTTATTTTTCACATGAAGAAATTTAAATAATAACAATAAGACTTTCAGTCAAATGTACAACACATAGTATGCCGGAGCGTACGGCCGAAGCGTCGCAAAAATAAATGTGCAATGCCGAGGGTCGAACGATTCGAACCATAGATGCATCTATTACCCCACTCGCGAATCGAACATGCGATGCGGTTGACATAATAATAAGGCTACCCCGCTCGCGAATCATACATGTGACGCGGGTGCTCGTATACATACACAGAATTATCAGGAATTCAGGAATTTAATAGAGATTATACTTGCAAACAAAAACTTAAGCATCTGAAAATTTGAATGTAACTTCCTAATATCCTCATGCTAATTCAAGGATAATAAGAAACTCAAAATACATTTAGGGATACATGTAAGGCACATAAAAGCATGCTTGTGAGTCCTAAAACTACCCGACATGGCATAATAGTAGCTACACACGGACTCTCGTCACTTCGTGCGTTTGTAGCCCCCACAAATAAGGACATTTCAATCATTTATAATCACATATGGGGACAATTCCCTCTTACAAGGTTAGAAGGGAGACTCACCTCGTGCCGAGCCTACTTTCCGGGTTAAGAATGCGCCCAAAACTCCGAACTCGCCTCCCAAGGATTCGAAACTAGTCAAATATGATATACATAAATTAATCTATGCTCAAAGGTATGAAATTTATCTAATTAAGCCGTTATTCAACCTGCTTGAAGAAATCACAAAATTCACCCCCGGGCCCGCATGCTCGTATTTTGGAAATTTTCGAAGGAAACAATTTCCCATAACCTAAGGATCATTAATATCTCGTTTTTGTATGATTTCGTGGAAAATTCATTGGAAATTCTCCAAATTTTCATAAAACCTAGGTTACTACTCTAACCCTTGATTTTTCACTAATTATGTGGTTAAGCTAGCTAGTAATTCATGCATTAAACTAACACTAGGGTAGAATTCACTTACCTTTCAGTAGCTAGGTCGTGGGGCTCTTTTCCAAGCTCTCAAGTTCTTTAATGGTGGAAAGAAAATGGAGAAAAATGAACATTTCCCGTGTTTAAAAGAACACACTGCCTACAATGGTTTCGCACCTGCGGCTCAAGGACCGCACCTGTGGTCTCGCACCTGCGAGCAAAGGCTCGCACCTGCGAAAACGGTCTAAGGGGGCAAAACTCGCACCTGCGGAGTGGAGCCCGCACCTGCGACTCCGCTCCTGCGGAATATTGTCCGCACCCGCAAAGAAGGGCAGCCTCACCCAGGGCCGCACCTGCGAGGCTTGGACCGCATGAGCGTTCTCGCACCTGCGGTCACACAAGATCAGGTGCACAAGCAACTGCTTCAGCTGATTTTTGGCCTCGTTTGATACCAGGGTGGCACCTGAGCCCACCCGAGCCCCCGTCCAAATATACCAACAAGTGTCAAATCATAATACGTACTCGCTCGAGTCTTCGGAACACCCAAAACAACGCTAAAACTCAAAATCACACCTCAAAACCCCTAGAATCAAAACTTAAGAACTTCAAGTTCTTGAATTCGTTACCAATGCGCCGAACTGACCTATACTACTCGGAATGATACCAAATTTTGCGAGCAAGTCATAAATGACATAACGGAATTACTCCCAGTCTCGGAATTCCGTTCGGACCTCGATAACACAAAAACACATCCCTAACCACAATATGAACTTAAGGAAATTCTTATTTCGCTATTGGGCGCCGAAACGTCACTGGGTCATCCAAAACCCATTACGAACATACGCCCTAGTCCAGAATCATCATACGAAGCTACTGGAACCATCGAAACTCGATTCCGAGGTCGTTTACTCAAAATGTTGACCGAAGTCAAACTTGGCCTTAAAGGCCAACCTTAAGGAACCAAGTGTTCCTATACCACTCCAAACACTTCCAAATCCAGAACCACCCGCCCCCGCAAGTCAAAAATCATAATAAGCCGCTACGGGAAGTCTCATTTAAGGGGACGGGGGCCTAATATACAAAATGACCGGTCAGGTCGTTACAGCTGGGTACTCATCCAAAATTCAAGAGCGTAATATAACGATACCCGCGTATGAAGTAATTGTTGTCAATCTACGGACCGTTTAGAAGATAAGAATAACATATCTATTAAGTTATATGTATTATTAATTAAGATTATATAGTTAACCATAGTTAAGGTAAAAATTGCATGGGACGCCCCTATTTGGTCGGCCCCATTTAACCTATACCCATATTTTTAAATTTATTTAACTTATACCCTAATTTTTATAACTTCAGACGCTTCCTATGGCTTGGAATAACGTTGTGTTTTTTCAGGTACCTGTTATAGTGCTAGTTTGAGGAAGCAGATTAAGAAGATGGAGGTCAGTCAGCACAACAAGTATTTCCCTGAGTTCTGTGGAAAGGCACAACTTTGCTTATATGTTATTTGATAGTTTTCTGGACCGTGTATTCATAGTTGCATTGATAATAATGTTAATTAGATTATGGAATTATAGTACGTTGTGAAGAGGAAGGCTGTTGGTATTTGGG
Organism: Nicotiana undulata; assembly: GCA_005239495.1. Taxonomy (NCBI): domain Eukaryota; kingdom Viridiplantae; phylum Streptophyta; class Magnoliopsida; order Solanales; family Solanaceae; genus Nicotiana; species Nicotiana undulata. The sequence continues at coordinate 202,344 of ML281969.1, read as the reverse complement.
GTTGCAAAGATTGTGGCAAAGTCAAAGCAGGGGGTGCCTACACATTGAAGCAATTTTTATCTAAAACTTCAGCTAAATCATGTTGAAGTTCAGCAAATATAGAACAAAGCTTCAGCTAGTAGAATGCTTAAGTTCAACAATTACAAACAAAAACTTCAGCCAACACTAAGTTTACGCGAAAAACTTCAGCTAAAACATGCTGAAGTTCAGCAAATAAAGAACAAAACTTCAGCTAGTACGACCATTGGACAAAAACTTCAGCTTATTTAGTGCTGAAGTTTTTACAAATGAACTAAATAACTTCAGCATCTTCTGCTGAAGTTTTTGAAAAAACATTACGACAAAACTATTGAATCTAGGACAAAACTTCAGCTAAAACATGCTGAAGTTCAACAAATAGAGAATAAAATTTCAGCTAGTAGAATGCTTAAGTCCAGCAATTACAAACAACTTCAGACCCGTCTACTAGAATGCTGAAGTTTGCATGATTGCCTTTGCTACTTTAGGCCCGTATACCTGTTGTTTACGCGAAAAGTGGGTACGTTTGTAATTTTTTTTGCAAAGCGGGTATAAGTTAAAACGTGACCCAAAAAGCCAGTATAGATACAAATCCCCCATAGTTAAGTGCTAATAGTTAAAGTGGATAAATATTACATATATAACAACGTCAATTATTATGATACATAATTTTTTTCTTATTTACACTTCTTTATGAATAAACCCAAAATACAATACATGTACTAACTAATTTAAGAAGGCAAAGTGGCCTCCCACTCACCTAAAATTGCACTGATTTGTCAAGCCGATAAACAAACTTATCGGTTTCCATTTTAACACGTATACTTTACTAAACAATAACCGATAAGTACTTTGACCGTTGCCTGTGTGGAGGCAATATAATTGATATGGACAAAGTACGTGCAATTCACGCTTAAAAGGCGTGCGAGCATGTTAGTGTTGTTAGAAAAAGTGTTAAGAATATATTAATAATAAAAAGATAAAAGAAGAATAAACAAATAAATAAGCAAACCCAAACATTTTTCAGTTCTTCCAGACTCTCCGTCCCTTTCTCCTTCCATTACTTTTTGTTTCTTATCCTTATATTTTTCACGTCTCAAACCCCATTTTCCCTCTTTATTTCTTTTCATTATTGTTCTCCATTTAAAACGAACTTAGGTCCTTTTCTTCTTCCATTGAGTATACGAATTTAGAGAGGAGGAAAAAAGATATAGAAGATAACCCACAACTTTATGGGATGTAAATCACCGGAGAAGTTGCCGGAGAAAAAAGAATCGGCTTTCTAAGATTTGAAATTGGGTTAAAAAGAATCGACTTTCTGTTATTGGGTCTGATATCAATCAATTAGGCTCCATCCATTTGAAATGAAAAATGTCTCTCCGATTTTTTTTGTGAAGTTGGGGGAGATGGAAAATGGATTTCTGTTGTCGGATGGGTGGAGTTTGATTTGATGTGAAAGTGATGGATTTTGGAAGTCTCTTAGAAATGGTTTTAAGAAAAATAATGAAAGGAAAATAAAGTTGATATGTTGAAGAAGAAATATGGCACATGAGGAACTTTTCTTTGTGATCAATCCGGTGAAATGGTATTAGTAATGGTGGAACTGGTCTTAACCTATGAAGATGAAAGAAAAAGAAAAAAGGAAAATAAATTTTATAATTGAAAGGTCGAGACCCACAAATTACATGAGTCAAACAACAAGAAGCTAAGCATATGATATGTTATCCACGTCATGGCGATTGCAAAACACGCTCAAGCGGAGGTGTTTATTAATAACTATTTCGTGAAGTATAAGTGTCAAAATGGAAAACCCGCAAAGTTTGATAACCACTTGAAAATTCAATACAAGTTTAGATGGCTGGGAGTCCATTTTGCCTTATAAGAAAAGATCTCTTTTTCGCAAATTCTATTAGACCCAAATCCTATTAACTTTGGCCCAACTTGGAGTAACGTGTCTATTTTTTCCTGGGATGAGAAAAATCCTAAATTAGCTGCAAACTTTCACCGCTAACCTATTCAGTGATTCAATCGCCTACTTCCTGAAAATATCTCTCTTCGGCGAAATTCAATTGTAAAGTTTTTCCTTTTTTTCTCTCTACTATATATATATATATATATATATATTCCAGACGCGAAACCCTAATCCTGAATTCTTATATAAGAATACTAACTATGCATTGGGTGTCAATTTTTGTGTTTGCACCTACACGTGTACGCATGTATACATGATGATTCTTAGCGATTTCGTTTTTTCTTTTCTTTTGTCAGCTTCTGGATCTTAGCTGCTAAGTTTTTGTTTCGACAAGTTTGGCTTTCCACTGCGTTTCGCTAAATTTTGTTAGCTTACCCTTTGATATGATTATTAGTTTATTACGGGTATTATTATTATTATTATTATTATTATTATTATTATTATTATTATTCATTGGTTTAGATTTTCTCGTAGGCAATTGGTTAAGGATTTGGCTGGACGTCTGTCTTCTCCTTCGCCAATACGGATAAGGTAGACATCTATCTAGTTACATATGCGCTCTCTCATGTAGAGTTGACAAAATAGATAAAATATTTGAGTAACCATCTAACCCACTCAGGTAAAAACAGATTGGATAATTAACTCCGTTGAATATTGATCAACTCATATTATCCACTCAAAAAGATAAAAAGATGTATATCCAAATGGGTTTCTTAAGTATTTATGTGAAGTAACTACGATGGCAAAAGCTGCATGTTTTTGGGAAAGCTTCTTTGCTCTTGAATGATGTATATTGAGTCATGAAATTCTTCCAACAATGACCATATTGAAGAATTCATAGATAACAGGGTTATCTATATTATCCTTGACTCAATTTATTTTTCATCCGTATAAAATATGGCTATGTCAGATATTTTAATCTGCCCATATCGGATCCGGCGTGCTCAATTGCCACCCTTACCCTCATGTTTTATTCTGAATTATACCCCAATTGTTTGTTCATTGTGTAGGGCATACAACCCGAAAGCCGTCTCAGATGGTCCACCCCAACCCAAAATTCCTTATCATGGTAAATTCCGTCACTATTATCACCACTTGTTTGATTATCGCTTTAAGTTTTCCTTATTATAACTGTTTCATGTCTTGTCCTTGCAGTTATTGCAAAATGGTTAAAATATTTAAAGTATTCCGTTGCTCTGGGCGTTATTCGGAGCGTTACTGAGAACGTGCTCATCAGGTGCGCACCTAACTTTACTTTTTTTCTCTTCATTTTCTCAGTTATTTCCTGTTATTTTATGGCTTGAATTATTTTCTTGTATTTTTAGGAAACCCATAATCCCTATAGGTTTAGGAAAATCCATTATCCTAATAGATTTGGGAAAGAAAAAAAATCTATAGTCCTTGTCAAGTTGGGAAACCTTTCTCTTATAGGTTTGAGACTATTTGAGACCTAATAGAGGTTGTAGTTGGGGATTATGTAGATCGTATTGTGCTTTTATTCTCATTCATAGTGGAAAACTCTCCCTGCTTCTGCCCCGAGGATTAGGATTAGCCGAACCTCGTTAAATTCTTGTGTTGATTTTTATTCTCTATTTGCTTTGTGTGTGTCGCGACCCGAAATCCCACCTTTCAGGCCGTGACTGCGTCTAACGTTGAACCCGCTAGACAAGCCAACGTATACAACATTATTGCCTTAGTAACACAATGTAACAGTATTTAAAACTATTAACCTTCAAACATTTACTGAAATAACTCGAATTCATTAATGTCCAACCTTTTCCGAAAATATCCCACACCACTAACTCTCGAATTTTTACTGAACATCCCAAATCACTTCAAACGTTTCACAACAGAAAAATAATAATATTATCTCAAAAACTCATAATGAAAAGATAAGACAACAACAATGAACAATCCCAAAACCGGGGTGTCACAACCTCACGAACTATCTAAACTGAGTACTAAATACAAAGTCTGAAAAGAAATATACAATTGTCTTGAAACTAGGAGAAAAAGTAAGACAATGAGGAATCCAAATGCAGGAGAGACACCAAGGCCCACGAACGCCAGCGGGTATACCTTGAAGCTCTGGGTGGACTGAAGGTGACTCCCTCAATGCGGTCCACTGGGTCCGGATGCGTGATCTGCACAACATTAAGAAGTGCAGTGTAGCATCAGTACAACCGACCCCATGTACTGAGTAAGTGCCGAGGTTAGAAGTAGTGACGAGGCTAGACTTGACAATAGCGATAACCTGTCCTATTCTACAACAGGTACAGGTATAATACGAGGCAAGAGATAAGCAAACAGATAAGGGATGCGGGGCAGTAAAGGGGAACAAATGAAATGAAGCAGTCAAATCGACAGATAGAAGTGAACAAGGGAGGCAATCTAACACAATAGCCAACGAAGAAA